>PVKU01000285.1:448767-575282 GCA_004027475.1 Anoura caudifer | reverse complement strand
GTGGCCGAGGGGTGACCGTATTGTTTTTTATTTTTTTATTTTTCCCTTGTTCAGCATTCAGTTTTCTCTGGCCTACTGTCCTCAGAGGTGTCCCTAGATTCTCTGCCCAGGGACCCAGGCGCGAACTGTGGTCGTGCGCCCACAAGTCCCGATGTTCCCTGAGTCTTCCTTGCACAGGTTCCAACTGTCCCACGAACACGGTTCAACCCCTATGGTGCCCAGCGACTGGGCGCCCTGTCGCACCGGGTCTCCCTGGGCGCGCTGATGCACCGATCCCCTAGCAGCTGTTTACAATGTCGTGTGGGCGCAGACCAGGGTGCTCGCTCCAGCTCCCGCGTTCGTTCCTCCCGGGGCTATGAGGTCTTAACTCCTGTCTGTGAGATTTCAAGCGACCAGGTTTATGCTGGCGTGGCGGGTCCCTGCTTGGCTGCCCAGGGAGCGGATGTTTCTGCTCCCTCCCCTGCATCTTTCGGCCAGCCCTGGCCTGGTTTCTCGGCCCCGCCCTGGTCTCCGCATGGCCGGAGTACTCTCCTTACCGTCCGGTTTTTCAACGTCTACTGCAATTTTCGATAATCTGTTTTCAAATATGCTGTGTTTCTGGTGTCTGTTTGCTGTGCTGCATTGAAAAATGTCCCGGTTTAAGACCTATGTGTGGGAGGCAAAGAGATGTAAGTCCTCTTACCATGCCGCCATCTTGGATCCCCAGATCATGATAAGGTTTAAATAGAAAAGTGACAAGTAAACTTTTAGCATTCACTGTATGTTAGCCATTATTATAAAGTAACCTCAAATACAAAATTAACATCTCCCTTGAAACAACATTTAAAATGCATTTGCTATACCAGGTCATGGACTAGGTATTAAAGATATTTAGATGAATAAATTATATGAATGCTCTCCAAGGGTTTATGGGATAGCTAGAGAGATACATGCATACATTGCCTGAAGTAGGTCAGTTACAAAAATATTAATGTGTTAATGTTGTAGGGTAAAAATTCATAATTATATTGTTTACTCCTTTTTAAGGCTAACTCTATCTTCAAAATTTTAGATTAAAACACTAGTCTCTAAAATTTGTCTCTTCAGTGGATCCTGTTACCTAGGTCAATGGTATATTCATCCAAGTAATTTAATTAAAATATATACTTGGTTAAACCATTGTTTAGCTTTTTTTCAAAGGACAAAGTTCAGTCTAGAGCACTGCACTTTCTTCTTCAGCTTCTTAACCTTATTTTATTCCTTGTTTGGGAAAATTGTTTTCACTCTGACAATGAGAACTTCATATTGTTTTTTAGTTCCCATTTTTCTCTTCTACAAAAATATCAAATTAGCAGTATGTCAAGAGTTTTGAAGGAGTTCTGATACGTGCCCATTATATACAATTATAAAATTCTATAAACTATTTTTAAAATGCCTATTTTGAGACATTAGACAACAGCTAGCCCAAGGCAGTAATTTTTAGAAGTATGGGAAACACATGAGAAAAGGTTCATATTCACCTGTTAATCTTTTTATTTTATTGTTTTTATTGTACTTTATCTTATTTGCCTTGGAGCACTCTACAGACAGCTGCAATCCCACTAGGTGGAGGAGACTAAGATGACAGTTTGGGACTATGAGGTGGCAACAATTTGTGATTTACCGTAACAGAGAGGAGAGAACAAAATAAAGAAGAAAGAATTGGAGAGCAGGCTGACAGCTGTGCCAGGGAGAATTGGGGGGCTAAGTGAGAAGAGTAGAGGGATCCAGCAAAATAATTTTAAAAAAGAGAAAGAATTCATGGACATAATTATGGGGGATGGAGAAGGAGTGGGGGAGGTGGAGGAGGGTATAGGGGGTATTAATGACAATGGAAGAAGACTTGACTTGGGCTGGTAAATACACAATATAGTGTACAGATGATGTGTTGTAGAATTGTGAAACCTGTATAATTTCATTAACCAGTGTCGCCCCAATAAATAGGAAAAAGTAAATAAAGTAGGCACTCTAGAAATCTGAATAAGAATCCTTTGAGTCTTTTTGCCACATATGTATACATGCTTCCAGCAAGATGCCATGAGACTCTGGGAAGTCAGCTCCTGCAAGGAGAGAGGACAGGAGCTGACAAGGGATTGAGGTCTCAAAGTTTGGAAATGGAAGTTCTGGACAATCAAAGTAGCTAAGAGCAACAGCCCTTGATGAATCTACCAGGAATTTAATTAAGACCGCCCTGCCTCCCTGAAAAACATTATACTCTTATACTTTAACAGTGGGATTACTCTAAATCTACCATAACCAAACCTAGTAACTCAGCCTGGATAGAGTCCTCAGAAGAGTCCAACCTGATTCCTCAGAAAATTGAATGACGGAAAAAAGAGGTAAAGAATCACTCATAAATGGAAGAAAACAAAATCAACACACACATAAAAATAGCATTCACATGGTCCTATATATACAAGAAAAATCACTAAACATGTGAATAAGCAGGAAAAATGACTGGTAACCCAGATAACAAACAATTAACAGAAACAGAGGCAAAGATGACGGAGGCATCCAAACTAAAGAGGAATGAATTCAAAGTAGCTATAAAAACATATGGGGAGGACAAATGGTGAGAGAATAGAATAAAATAAAACAAAATAAGATATTCAAACACCCAGAACAAAATTTTTTAAAAAATGAGTAAATAAGTGGGGTCACAAATGGAGAGGATGACAACAAATGGAATAGAAATTTAAGATATGGAAAACACAAAATCTGGAATGATAAATGTAAGGATGAGAGTAATAGCAATTAAATAACAGTAATTTAAACATTATAGAACAAGGGATCTATAAATTTGAAAATAAAGGCAATAAAATACTTCAAACTGATGAATAGGAAGTACGTGAAAACTAACAATGATGAAGAATGATTCAGTAACCGGTGGGATGATGTTTGGAGGTCTGACTCAATAACTTGTCCATGAATGACTTGTCCTTTTGGTTTCATTACAATAATATGCTTAAATAAGCCACTCTTTCTGGGTGCTATAGCGTGTTCCATTTTAAATATGACAATCTAACACAAAATTTACTTATGTTTCCATTCATTTGGAAAGTGGTGTAAAGAGTTCTTCCTAGTTTGAAGACAATAAGAAGAAAAATTAACGGTAGCCACTGGTGGAACAGTTATTTGGAAAGATGAATTACACCATGCTAGGGCTTCCAAACGTGGAATATGTCATTTAACAAGAGTTAATTGTGTATCTTAATTTATGAAATTCTTAGTTTTGTCCTGCTACAGGAGACAATTCTGCCTGTATAGGTGTGTAGACTACTACAAATGTGCTTTTTAAATATCAAAAGTAACTAGTTATAAATACTTACCATTGACTTTTTTAAACCTCATTAATACATGCATTACTCTAGGTATCCCACTGCATTTTAGAATAATTTCTATTTTGATACATTATTAAATAATTTTTGTTTTTTAAAATATCTATCATTTTTGTCAACTGTCTAAACATTACCATTTTAAATTCCATAAACCTCAAATACATTTTTCCTTTCATATTTGTTTTCCTTAGCTAAAGTCTATCAGAGAAATGTCATACTTCATGTACAACTTTCAAAATACATTTTCATTATTTGATGTTTGAGAACCAGATT
Organism: Anoura caudifer; assembly: GCA_004027475.1. Lineage (NCBI taxonomy): Eukaryota > Metazoa > Chordata > Mammalia > Chiroptera > Phyllostomidae > Anoura > Anoura caudifer. The sequence goes on along the minus strand of PVKU01000285.1, from coordinate 571,653 downwards.
AAAAATTCACAATTGGTATAATGCCACAATTCTGAACATTGTTAGGAAAGAAAGCCAAATGGCATTTATCAAGGCCTACTCTATGCCAGATATTGTACTTGAGTATTGACCTAGCCCTGGAGAGTGGTGTTATTATTAGCATCTTGCAACAGAAATTTCTGGCTACAATGATTGAACAGAGTCAAGCAGCCAATAAGTGACAAGATCAGAATATAAATTTGAAGGATCATATTCTTACCTCTGAAATACTTTTTCAGTAGAAAAATAGAAAGCCATAGGTGACTTACTTATCCTCAAGGGTTTACAATTCAGTTACTAAATCATGCTATTTTTGTTACATGCAATAAAACCCTTTCATTGGGCTTTTCTTGTCTACACTATTATATGAAGGATTGCTGTGACTTTATGTTTTCTCTCAAACTAACTTTTGCATAAATATACACACTGTACTACATTGTTTGGCATTCATCTTCTCCATGATAGCTTTTAAAATATCTAAGTTCAGAGTCATATAAGGCTCGGAACCATATAGCACTAGATAGTTAAAAACTTAGATTTAGCTCAAAGCAACCAAGTCCGTGTTAATTAAAAACCAAAACAGGTTTAGAAATATATTTTTTAAAGGTATAAAGAATATTTTAGGTAACACCTATGAAAAACTATTCCAAAATCTTTCTTGCATATGTCCGCGTCCTTTCCTTCTTTTTTTCCTTATATCTCAAGAATCAAAAGAAATGTCCAATAATATATTTCTTTTTTAAACTTTTTAAATTGCTATTCAAGTACAGTTGTCTCCATTTTAATGCACCATTAATCATGTTGAATTTTTATTTGCTGAATGTTAGCTTACAGTGTGGCAAAATGTACCATTGCCTCTATACCTCCCAAAAGAAACTGTGGACAAGTTCTAAAGCAAAACTAAATGAAAATGTATTCAACCAAACACAAAGTCTTAACTGGTGGGTATAAAATCCTGGCAGCTAAAATAACCCTGGCAGCTGGTGATACCAGCTATGGCTAAGAAAACAGTAGAGAAGCAATGAGGTGTTCACTGCCACTGGAAAGGAAGGAGCATTTCTGGAAGTATGAGACAGACCATGGCAGCGAGCAGTTAGTCCTGGCCACTGGCTTGTCCCTACCTTTAGTCACTTATGAGAAAAAGTAGTGGCAACCTCAGTATTGTGGCTGTTGTCTTCATCCTCAACCATACCAACTCCCCTTGCCTGTCCAGAACCATCACCAAATACGAAGAAGCACAGGTGATCCTGGCTGACTTGATGTTTCAGTAGGCGGTGGCAGAGGGTGTGGGTCTTCTTCTCCTTCAGCTCTCTTGTTTGTAAACTCTTGTCTTCTAAAAGGAACAGAAACAAATATCTACACTCATCTTTCATCAACTTTCTTTCTTTGCTGCAAAACAGTTGCTTTAATTCTTTCTGTAGGACCTGGAAGGAAAGCCACCTTGCGATACTTTGAGAGGTAAACATCTGGTGGTTTCTGCATTGCGTGGGTGCACCTGCACCTCCAGCTTTACCCCCTCTACCTCATCTTCCCTTTGACTGTGTTTTAGATTGCTGACCAGCATGCAGCGTTTGAGGACTATGCAACACAGCACAAGAGGGACCTGTGGTCACCTGAGAAGGAAGACAAGTGCCAAGAGCTAGAAGAATTCAAAAAGGGGGTATGGAAGCTCTGGGAGGGGAACCTCATTTGATCTGCCCAGCATAGCTCCTGAGTCCTCCAAGTGCTTGAATTCTAGCCCCTCCACCCACAGAGTAATAACACACAGTTCCTTGTTTAAAAAATGGTCTTTGTTTTCTTACTATTGAGGTTTGAGTGTCATTAGTATATTCTAGGTACAAATTTACTGTCAGAAATGTAGTTTGTAAATGTTTTCTTCCAGTCATGGCTTGTATTTTCATTCCTTTACAGTAACACCCAAGAAGCAGAAATCTTAAATTTAGAAGAATTCCAGTTTATATATTTTATTTTCATGAATTGTGCTTTATGCATATTTTAAAAAATTTGCATGTAGAAATACAAGTGGTTTATATATTGATCTTATGTCCTTCAGACTTGCTTGTTGCTTTCAGTAGCATTTCTCAGATTTTGTAGAATTTTTCTATACAGATTTGTGTGTGAACATGAGCAGTTTCACTTCTTACTTTCTACTGTGAATAATATCTTTTCTCTTGCCTGATACCACAAAAACAAAATGTTTAAGATTTTTAACTGCACCTTGTAATTATCAGATGAAGCTCTCTATTCCAGATGATGTACATTGATCCGAAATCTTCACCTGTTATTAATATAGCCATTCCGCCTTTATTTTAATTAGTATTAGTATGGCATATCATTTTATAGTTTTTACATTAATGTGTTCTTTAACAACCTAACAATTTCTGTCATTTTTTGGAGTGTTTTGACTTTATACATTTAATTACTTATTGTAGAGTTTAAACCTAATAAATCATTTTTTAATGTTTGATGTTATCTCTGTGTCTTATTCTTTTGATCATTTATCATTTAAATTTTATCTATTATGTTAATTTTAGCAATAAATCTGTTAGTGCTTCCTTACAGTTAAATAGCACAGATGTGGAACTTGTTTTCCTGTGACAGCGTGCCGCTCCACAGACAGTTGGCCTTTTCCAGCACAGCCTGGGCTGTACAAATCTGTTTACATGTTGACTTTTTTTTAATTAATATATAGCTGGCCCTTTCTATCTCTGGGTTTTGCATCCATGGATTTGAACAGCTTTCGACAGGAAACAGTATTTTTAATCTGTAGCTGGGAATCTGTGGCATAGAGGGCTAGCTGTATGAATTGTTTTATGCTATTTCATGTACAGGCCTTGAGCATCTGCTGATTTTATTTCATTTTATTTATTTTAGTTTATTATTATTTTATTTTATTTATTTTATTTTTATGATTAGTCTTCTTTAGTTTTGTGTCTTTTTCAGTGTTGATCAAGTATAATTGTCTGCATTTTCACCCTACTACTCATCTGCAGACTTTAATATTCACGGTGGTCTTGGAACCAATCCTCTGCAGATCGTAAGGGGTGACTGTAGTTATTGGAGGAAGGCAAAAGATATACAAGATGTTTAACTGCATGGGGTTTGGGGATCCTAACCCCTGCAATGCTCAAGGGTCAACTATAGAGTATAAGAACCATAAAGTATGTATGATTCCAATTCCTCCTTACTACAATTGTCCAATTGTTACCATACATTTTAATGCTAAATGTTGTGAAAATCATACTTTTATTATTTTCTTCTTTAAAGCCAGTTACTTTGTAAAGACATTTAAATACAAATATTCCTTTATGCTATACACATGATTATTATTTCCTCTGCTTTTCATTTCTTTGTACAGATCCAAATGTTTACCAGGTATTGTTTTCCTTCTGTCTGGAGGACTTCCTTTATCATTTCTTCTGGTACAGATTCATTGCTGATAAATTTGTTTGTTTGTTTGTTTGTTTGTTTTTTTGGTATCTGTAAAAATAATTTTTAAACTTTGAATGATATTTTAAATAGCTACAATATTTAAGTTTGACAGCTTTCTCAATGTCAGTCCTTGCACTGTCTTCGAAGAGATGTCCGTGGATATCTTCTTTTTCTCTAGTATGTAACGTTATCTTTTGTTTCCTGGCTATTTTTTAAGGTTTTTCTCTTTAATCACTCACTTTAGCTATTTGATTGTGAAGCAACTGGATATACTTTCTTTAGTGTATTGTATTGGGGTTTATTGACTTCCTTGGGTTTGTCAAACTTAGAAAAGTATTCTACTATTATTTTATCTAATCTTTGACCCTCTCTGGCCCTTCACCTCTCCCTTCTTTTATGACTAATTTAAAAAAGTCAAATCAATTTTTTTTCCTACCTGGGGGCAAAGAGTATCTTCTAGAGAGCAACGCTGATTTTTGATTTATAGCATTAAAAAATAATTACTAATCAGTATAAATTTCTAGAACAGTTCACCTTTTCTACTGTATCATTAATTTCACAGCATACAATTTAGTAATTTACAAATAGAGTTTCTAAATCATGTTAGTAAAGTTTTGTCACAATTCAAATTGCTAAGTAAGGAAAATATTTTCATCAGTGTCATTCTTTTATTCCTTTTTTGCTACAGTTAGCTTCACTTAATAAAATAACATTCTAGCAATTACTAAAAACATGTGTTTTAAAGCATTTAGATAGTTAAAATAAACTAAACATAGAAACTGTCTCATATTCTTTCCATTATATGAGGTTATTTTCTTGTTTAAACAAACTAGCTACATAATAATCTTCACATGCAGGGCATGCACATTGAAACAATTTTAATTGTGTATTCAATAAGATTTAACAAAAGCTGCTTATACTTTGTATAAATGCCCAATTTCCTATACTTTTTCAAGGAATACAGTTCAAGTTTCCTATTTTAGTAAATCACTTTAATTTATTTACACAAATGGATATACAATGTAAATATCATAATGAAAGAACTAATTAAGAACAGGACTTTTAGCTTAAATTAATTCAATATATTTAATTTTATGTTAAATTCGAAAAAACTGTTTCTAAATGGGGTTGGTATTCTACACACAATTGCTTCTAAATACACACACACCTTGAATAGGACACGGAACCTGAGTTTAAGTGGTTAGAAAGAAATATTTAAACACAAATTGATGATCTGCAATAATTACAGAGAATGGAAACCATTAAAAGCTACCTACAGGGCAGTAACAGCATTAAATTACAGTGTTGGGGAATGTTTAGCAATTTAGAACTTAATCACTTCCCTCTAAGGTGTATAGTAATTTAATTTTCTTTGATTTATATAATCATCTCAAATAGAAAAAATACAATAGAAAACAATTCAAAACCAAAATAATATATTCACATTAAAGGGATAAGGATCTATATTCATTCTTCATGTATTTAGGCAAATACATGTAATATTTATTTTTGTTCATTCAGTACTGCTAGATACATGCTAAATGCTTGGAATACTCCAACTGTTAAAGAAATAATTTCTGCTTTCCTGGATCATACAGTCTAGTGAAGGAAGGAAGACAGTAAATAAATAAATAAGTGCATTAAAATTATATTTTAGAGATAATAAATGCTAAGTTAGATATGTACAATTGATTACTCCAAACCAGAAGTATTTACTGAATATTTAAATTATGTAAATACTTATATATGTGTTATAGTTCTTGGGTGCCACCCTAGTTTAGCACTTTTTGACAAATTCTTCATAATTCTAGAAATTTTGGTATAACTATTAAATGCATTAAGTACATTTTCAATTAAATTAAACACACATATATGTCCTTTTTCTTACAGTTTAGCTCACTATGAAAGGAAAACAAACTGTGTCAGAAAAGGTCAATATTTTTCATCAAATTGTTTTTCTAAAGGTTCAGAAAGGATAGTTTGCTAAAATGTATCATCTTTCATAGAGGAAGGTTTTCTTTGCAACTGACATGCAATTCTGACAAATATTAACGTTGAAACGAGCGATTGCATGTGGAAGCTGCTGAATCAAGCCTTCTGTGTTCCACATGTAGGTGAACTGTGAGCGCTCCGTTTTTCCACGTGACCCACACATTTGGTCACAGAACTACGGACAGGAACTCGGTTTCTTAACCATGGATGCGAAGATGTCTTTTCTCCTGTATGCTCTGAATTACTTTATTTGAGTTACTTAATTTACCTGTTTTAAAATGCATTATTAATGAAGTAAAGTCACAGGATCAATCTGTTTTGTTCAGTTTGGTTTAATTAATGAGAAAAATAACCAGCCATAGATTGTATATCATATTCAGGGAATGTTCTAAGCATGCAGGTATTGACTAACCTCAAGGGAGGAATGCATCAGGCAAAGCATTCCTAACACTGGACAGACTCTTACATGGGTGCCTCCTTCTGCTGTGGGTATAGTATCAACTTCCTGCAAGAGGGATAATATATTTCCTAGAATTTCTGAAAATAAGATCAATTTTGCCAGTGCTGGGGAAACAACTTTCCTCTGAAGCATCAGTTAAAAATGGATGTTATGCTTAAGAATCTTCCTTTCCCCTTAGGTAGACATATTTCTGCTAAACCACATGGGAAGAGTGACACCAGGCCTTTTTCTCATTAGATCAGTAGCAAACCACTGATATATAGTTTCCCTGCTCAGAGAGAGTCAATATTCCTATTGGCTACTGAAATACACTTTTAATCTTCACTCCTCCACATTATCAGTGTTTTCTCTCCTCACCTATCAGGTAATTAGGCTATAAATTCATTTATTATCTTTATATACATATTTGTTCTGTTAAGTGTATTACACATCAATATAATTTGTGTTTTTCTTACCCCTTTTGTTACTTGTTAAATTGATTTACTGAGATCTGCTTATATTATTGTCTCTGAAGTCTATATTTAATTTTTAAGTAAAACACAATTTTTATTATTTTTAAATTTTATTTTTCAATAACAGCTGACATTCAATATTATTTTATATCGAGTTTCAGGTGTACTGTATACTGGTTAAATAAATTTATGATTTACAAAGTGATTCAAGTACCCACCTGGCACCATTTATAGTTATTATAATATTATTGACTATATTCCCTGTGCTGATCTGCACATTCCCATAACTATTTCATAACTCCCAATTTGTACTGCTTAATCCTTTTTACCTTTTTCATCCAGTCCCCCAATCTCCCCTCTCCTGACAACCATCAATTTGTTCTCCATATCTATGAGTCTATTTCTGTTTTATTTATTCATTTATTTTGTTCTTTAGATTCCACATATAAATGAAAGTATATGGTATCATATGGTATTTGTCTTTCTCTATCTTACTTAGTTCATTTAACATAATACCTTCTAGGTCCTTCCATGTTGTCACAAATGGTAAGACTTCCTTCTTTTTATGGATGAGTAATATTGTATGTATACGTATATATGAGTATAAATATATAGCGTGTGTATATATATATGAGTTAAATAAAAGAATTCAGAATCACTTAGACTTTATTTTTTAGAGCACTTTTAGGTTCACAGAAAAATTAAGGGGAAAGTACAGATATACACCATCTACTACTGTTCCTGCACATACAGAGCCTCGCCTATTAGCAGCAACCCCCACCAATTGTACATTTGTTATGATAGATGGATATGCGTTGACACATTATTATCACCCAAAGTCCATAATTTACATGAGGGTTTACTCCTGGTGTTGCATCAATACATCCTGTCAGGTTGAAGAAATATAACATCCATCCATCATTATAGTAGCACATAGCATTGCTCCTCTGCCCTAAAAAACACCTCTATGGTCTGCCTGTTCATCTCTTGCTTCCCACTAAGCCTTGGCAACCACTTATCTCTTCACTGTCTCCATAGTTTGGCATCTTTCAGAATGTCATATCAGTTTTGTAAGAAACCACTTAACTCTCCTCTAAAGTTAAATGTATTATTTTTCATTCCCACCAGTAATAAATGAGAGCTCCTGTTGATTCACATACTTGCCAACATTTGTTGTTGTCCTTGTTCTGGGTTTTGGCCATTTTGCTAGGTGTGGTGTGGTATCTTGCTGTTTAATTTTCATTTTCCCGGTGTCATATGATGTAGATCATCTTTTTATATGCCTTTTTCTATCTGTACATCTCCTTTAGTGAGGTTCTAATAGTATGTTTAGTCCACTTGTTAATCTGGTTGTTAATTTTCTTATTGTTGAGTTTTAAAAGTTATCTTGCATATTTGGACTTTTTACCTTTTCCAAAAACAATCATTAAATAAGATAATGTAGAAGTAAGGTATTTATAATTTAAAAATGTAATATGAATGCAACAAATTGTATAGAAATATAAATTAACAAAAGATAATTCAGAGGCGATTATGTTCTTTACAAAATGGTTAGTATTACAAAGTACTGCTTACTATAGGATTCCAGGAAATGGTGATCACCTACATTGTTTTTGGAGAATTATATCATATACATAATCTAATAAGCTTTTTTAAAAGATAAACTTCCATTATATAAACTGATGACAAAATGTATCTCCTATATAAAATGATATAGGAACTTAACTTTAACTATTCTCATATGATATTTTTGTCATCATACCACCTGAATATTTATCTCATTTTTTTCTTACAAAAAGTAAAGGTTTATGGAATGAAAACTCTTTCATAATCTATTAAATTTAATTTTCTTAGTAACAAAGACAATTGATTAGTTCTAGAGATGCTAGGTCAATGGTGCTTTTGTATTTAAGGGATCTCTTTAATTAAATCACAATCTTAGTGCTAAGAAGTTTGGTCATTTTCTCCAATATTTTAATGATCCACACTTACATAATAGGTCAGACTGAATTTTCAGTTGATCTAGTTCTGTCACTAACTTTGCCAAAATCACTGACTCAGCCATTTGTCATTCCAGTGCTTGTGATCACATATTCAGTTTTAGAGTGCTTAAACTTCCCCGAATCTTAGGTTGTAGGGGAGGACTGTTACTGTCTCTAGTCATAACCTAATTCCTCCTGTTCGTGACAGGGTCTGTTGCCTGTTTTAGACCATGTCGTTTCATCTGGGCCTGCAGGTGTTTCTTATTTGGGTGCTATTTCTGACACTTCTTTCTTCCTTTAGGGTATGATTTTAAATGAAAGTGATGATTTTTCAAACTTACCTGCTAAGTGGTGCCTGTCATGTAGATTCCTAGTGCCATCTACTTTGTGGTCTGTGACATTTCTGGAGAAAATAAAAATTATAATTTATACAGTTCTTAACATAGCCTTTTTCCAGTGTTTTTTACTTGAGGCACAATATGACCATTAGAGATGGCAAATACTATGGGGGAGACAATTAATATTTATTGAGAATCCAATATGTGCTTGGTATTATATAAGGTGCTTAGATACATTATCATGTTTAACTGGGGCTTGTTTTAACACCAGTTTCATCTTACAATTTTTTAATGATTTTAATTATAATTGACATACAATAAATTGGTTATATTTAAAGGGTGCAAGCTGATAAGTTTGTAACATGAATAGATCTTTGAAATCACCACTATATATTAAAAAATTAGGTGTGTCCATCACCTACTCAAAGTCCAATAGATCTGTAGTGGTAACTTATTGTGCCATTAATGTGCATTTCCCTAATGATGAATGATGTTGAAAATCTTTTCATGTGCTGATTTCCATCCAACCCTGCATCTTCTTTGGTAAAGTGTTTGTTCAGATCTTGCTTGGTTATTTATACAATTTTCTTTCTTATTATTGAGTTTAAAGACTGTCTATATACTTGGGCTATTAAAACCCTTTAAAGATATGTGATTTGTAAGTATTTTCTCCTAATCTATGGCTTGACTTTTCATTATCTCACCAGTTTGCTTAATATAGTAGAATTTTTTAATTTGGCTAAAGTACAATTCATTGTTTGATCTGTTAGTCTGTCTTCATACCAATAACAAGTTGTCTGGATCCCTATAGCCTTATAGTGTTTCAAAACAAAGTAGTAATAGTATTTCAACATTGTTTTCTTTATCAGATTTGTTTTGAAATATGAAGTAATGATCAAGGTGAGCCCAAAGAACTACTACAGGAAGTGAATCTCGTTGAGAAAATTTGTGTGAATTAGAGGGTTTTGTTTTTCATTTGTGGAAATTGTTTAGAAGTTCAAATCTAACTAAATCATCCCGTAGTTTCAGATCTTGGAGAGGTAAAATTCCATAAATTTTGTTTATTCAAAGGAAAGCACCCAAATCTAAAATCACCCTAGCTTTACCAAAAGTGACTAGATTTTACCTAAATTTTCAGTCAGCTCAAGAAAACCAAATGACTCAGGGCTTATATTTAGGTTAACTGCTTGCACAGCATGCTAGGCCAGCCACTCATGCGAGGCTGACATTTGAATAAAATAAACAAAACTTTCAGAAGCTGAAGCATTCAATGGCAGACAAATTTTTTTTGAGCCAAAAAGCATTTCTGAAGTTTACACTGACTCTCTGGTTTCCAGTCTCCTGAAACAGATTGTTCACGGGTCTGCCACATTAATTAAATGAATCCTGGTAAAGTGTTTCTAAAGAACTATTGTTAATTTCAGATGGTCCTAAATGAAGCACAGGAGAATTTAATTCTCAGGTATTGTGGAGAAGTATTGGATCTATAATTATTAAATAGTCACAATGTCTACTCCAAATGAGAAAAAAAACAATAAAGTTACGACCCAGTTCATTATACTTTAGTTTTGAGAATATCGGCAAACCCTTGGGTGAACATTTTCTTTATGTTGCCTGAGACTAGAGACATGTGATTACAATTAAGAATAAAATAAATCATATGTTGAAACCTCTTAATTTCACATTGGAAATAGCCTCCTTAGTATTACTTTAATGAAGATTATATTATGAGTACGTTATTACAGGGTAGCTGAGTTGCTATGATCATTCCTTTCTTTTAGAATTTAGCCAAAGGGTAACTGTTCTATAATAGAATATTCCAAGTACAAATATCTTTGCCATATTATTTTTGGGCCATAGTAACCTAAACTAATTTTCAATGAGGAGCAATTTTCCAGAGGAGACAGTGGGCTAAAATTTTACTGGATCTTCTAGTGCCCTCATTGTTCATTAATTTAGACTTACGTTTTTTTCTCCAAAAATACGTGTAGACTATGAACTATTTTTTTAAATATCTGTTCAACATTTTATTTAGAAATGTAGATTTAGGGGCCAGTATTTTACATTTACTACATATAATCCACATATCAGTTATACTGTTATCCTTTTAATGCTAGACAGGAATCAAGAAAAATCACAGTCTTGATTTAATCTCAAATGCCCATGTTAACTACTTTAGCTGCAATTCAAACTTTGCTAAGATGCCTGGAAACACACAGGGCAAGTTGTAGGTATTGCTTCTGACCTCTTTCTCTCTTTCCACTGAAAAATAATTCATTTGGTAGGAATATAGACTTTAGAAGATGACACTGCTGCCTACTTTAATATTCCTCTCTGAAATTATAGGAACTTGTGAACCTTATGTGAGGACTCTTATAAGAATGAAATGAAAACTGCTAGCACAGAAATAGCTATTGTTGCCAACGTTTGACATTGTTTAAAATTTTGTGCAAATCTGGTGACTATAGCAATATTTGGCAAGGCCATACATATGGCAGCATGCCTATAACTACTGAATATAATTATCTGTCCATTGACTTTCAGTGGGGGCAGTCAAGTTTAAGAGAAAAAGACCCTAGGAGGAAACTTACAGTACCCATGGAAACTGAGCAACAGGACTATTGCAACCATAAGCATATCTATTCTAACCTACTTGATTATTTACACTCATAAATACATAATAGTTATGCTCAAATGTTAAGAGGTACATATAATATATAGCATGTTCTTAAAAATGTGTGGCTAAGAAAGTACATGGGTAAGTACATTCTCCTACACATGCCACAAATTATTTTCTTATAAACCTAAGCATTCACATCTAAGATGATCTAGATTTTACAATTGGTGAAGAAAAGATGCCTTAAGCAAGTTACAGACTTCTCAATTTGCTGCAGTGTAAGCAATTTTTTCAGTGAACATACCCTAAGGCATTCAAGATTTGGCATATAAATTTGAGAGAAATGACATGTCCTTATCAACTCTGAGCAGCTTGACAAACTTAAGTCTCACCTTTCTCTAATAAAACATTTTGTTGATTTGTTATAGTTAGTAACACTAGTCATGGACCAATGACAGTAGTAATAAACAAGAATTCACCCAGCTTTGAATTAGCATCACTAGTCTATGGCCACACAACTCTGAATGCACCCCATCTCTTCTGAATTAAGATCACTAAAGATAAACCAGTATTTTAAAATATAATTACTTAGATTTTTAACACATATGTGTAGTTAAAAGAGATGTTGCTATATTTTAAAAGAAAATTATCATTTGGAACAATCTGTTTTATCTATTTCACCTTGAATTACCAAATCAAGAATATAGTAGAACTGGATACTAAAACTAATAAGAACAACATGTTGCTTTTTGGTGCCCCTCCTATACATTAAGTTGTTTTTACCAAGGCATTCTAATTATAAAATACTCGTTTCCGTTATTCAAGTCAACTGTGAATAAATGGACCTGCTTTAAGTCTCATTTCACCACCTGTATTAATTTTAGACCGCATGTTTCCTTTCTTTGGTTTCCTCTATTGATTCTGGGAAAAGAGAATGCTATTTGATTAGAATAAGAGCGTATACTCCAGCCAATTTTGATATTTCATTTGCAAGTGACTTCATGAACTGTCCTTTTCCTTTGATTTAATAATGAAAATGTGTCAATATATTCTCATTACAGCAGTGAGGTAAAGCAGCCCAGGCCCCATAGGGCCAGAAAGAACACACTTTGTGAATTCAAAATGAGAAAGCTATACTCCCAGTGCTTGGCAAAGGGTATGCTATGGACCAATTTTCTCCCTTTCGTGACTGAACCAAGAGAGAATGCAAAACCAGGTGCCATGGAGTTCCAATACTGAGAAAGAGAAAATAAGAATACAAATATAGGTACATATTAACAATGGCTGCTTTGATATTTTCTTCTTGTTGAAGAATTATGTTAACTAAAATAATTTAAAAACAAAACCCAAAAAGTTTTGGTTGTATACTCCAATTGTAATCATTGTCATTCTTGAAATGAGGATTATTATTATTTTTTTTGTTTTTAAGTGTATTCTGAATAGCAAAGGCTGACGTGGATTTGAACAAACAGATATAGTGCTCAAAACTTTTCCCTCTAAAAATCATGTAATATTAAATTTGAAAACTATTCACTTCTAAAAAGCTGACAAAATACAGATATATCAGAACAGCACCAAAATTCAGTACAGTAGATGACCAAATTTGATAATTGCATGCATCTAACAGGAAATGCACATGCTAAATTTATTTCCATTCTGAAATTCCAACCTCATTTGCAATTCATGCATTTATCACATACAAATGTAAAGGTGGTTAGTGTCTTTAAAGTTAAAGGAACATTTAAATTCTTTCAAAAATAAGACTTTATTTCAGTTTTGCTTTAAAAGAAAGGCTTGAAAAACATGCATAAGATAAATAATTAACATATTATACTTATGGTAAATAAGGTATACATGTCATTCCTTAGACATACATCCTTAGAATGTAGTGATTTCAGTGGACTAAAAAGTGTTCTAAGAAATGTCCAAATCCTAACCCCAGGTATCTATGAATGTGAAGTCACTGAATATTGAAATGATGTCATCCTGAATGACATCATTTCAATGTCTCATCCATATTGAAATAAGGCCTACCCTAAATCCAAGATAAATGTCCTTAAATAAGAAAAGAGAGAGAGAGACATTGGAGACAAAGAGGCAGGAGGAAATAAGCCATGTGAAGACAAAAGTAGAGATTAGAATGATCCATCTGTAAGCCAAGGAGTATCCAATACTGTCAGAGCTCCAGAAGAGAGGAGTGAGACAGTGAACAGATTCTCCCTCAAAGCCTTCCCAAAGAAAGCAACCCTGCTGACAGCTTGGTTTCAGATTTCTGGCGTCCAAACTGTGAGAGAATAAATTTATGTTGTTTAAGTCACCAAGTTTGGGGTAATTTGCTACTCCAGCCATGGGAAACTATTACAGTGATCTAGCACTAAATGAAAGAAAACTGATCACAATTTTAAATAGCATCATGTCAAACATCAAGGTTAAAATGTATATTATAATCCAGATAATCCAACAAGAACCATCTCCTAAATCTGCATACATTGACTACAGAAGTGATTACAGAGATGTTTTCAGAGAATTTTCCATGCTGCATACATTTTAGTGTTTCATTAAAAAAAAAAAGACATCACAAATACCATATGATCTCACCCAAAAGTGGAACCTAATTAACAAAACCAACTGGCAAGCAAATTATAGCCTGAGACACTGAAATCAACAACAAACTGACAGTAACCAGAGTGGGGAAGAGAGGGCAATAACATGGGAAAGAAGGGAAAGGGGTGTAAATGAACATGAATGAGGGACCCATGGACTGAGACCAAGCGGGGGTGGGATTGAGGGTGGGAGGTGGGCGTGGGTAGGGCAGGGGAAAGTGGTGGTGGGAAAATGGAGACAAATGTATTCTAACAACAATAAAAAAAGTTAATAAAAAAAGACATCAAGTAAATAGGGGAAGGATTAACACAATGCTTAGAAGGCAAGCTAATAATTTAACAGTTGGTGCTATGATTCTGACTTTGATCCTTTAAGAAGAAAAAACTCATTTCAAAGAAGAATTTCAGTTCTTTAAAATTATATAGAATCTTCCATTTGACCAGACTTTTGATTTCTATTCACCCACACTTGTCAGTCTAAAAACACTTGCTTAAACACAGCTTCCTCACTTCTTCCCTAGAGACTCTCATTCAGTAGCCCCGGGGAGATGTGAGTTTGCTGCATTTTTAGCAATCCTGTGGGTGATTGTAACAAAGAAGGTACTGGACAGCATTTTCAAGTGTATTGTTTATAAAATTATGCTCTATCCTTATTCCATCATAAAAATATCTCATGACACTTCTTAAAAATATAGATTCTCTAATTCTTCCTCCTGACCCACTGAATTAGAATCTGAGGTTTGTAAGACTTGATGCGATTATTATGACTAGGCAATTTTACAAGACACTGACTTGGAATCTGACCTTGACTGACTTCGATACATGCATTGGCATTGATATGAGAAAACAGGGGCTTAAAAAGAATTAATACCTATTTAATATCATATATGACAGGATGTGAGTTTTGGAAAACACAGCAACATAACCTTCTGGTAGAAAATTCAAGTTTTGTTCACAAGTACCTTTGAGGTCAATTTTTATCCTAGTATCTTTCTCAGCATCTGCAGATTAGCTCAGCCTGCTGCTTGAACAGTTGCTAATGAATGAAGATCACCCCAGCCAGCTCCCCTGCTGTTGCTCATTTGCCCATTAGCATCTGCTTAAGCAGCAGGCTGGGGGAAGCTCTGATGCCCAATCAATGTAGCTGATGAGGGCTGGGGTAGGGACACCTCTGTTGCCAACCTATCCAGAGCATAAATCAACTCCAATCTTGGCAAAGGTTATTAATCTTAGAAAGGATGACTTATATATCACAATGTAGGGATGCAGTAAAACTATCCTTGATGTCTATGGGAAACAGGATAAAGCTAAAACATTGTCTGTAGGCAAACTTCAGCAATTCCATTGAACACCAATAATCTCAGCTTCCTTACATGAAAAATGATTTACAGTAATGTCTATGGAAGAGAGGAAAGATGCAGCAGTGTAGTTGGGAACACGGGGCTGGAACCAATTAGGGTGAGGTGAAGGTACACTATTGCTAACAAAACAAAATAGGGTATAAGCTACACAACTATATAAAATATTAAACAATAATACAGTGCTTAAAGTCTTTCGCACATAGGAAAGTGCTAAGTATAAAAAGTCTGTGGATGAACTGTTAATACTGTCTGGTGTGAGAGATTTCTAAATGGCACAACAAGTAGCATTCAAAGAGACCCATTGAGGATTCAGTATTAAGTACTTTACAAATAAAAGGTGCTTATAGAAAAATCACTGCATTTCCTACAGCCATTGTAGACCAAGTACAGTGCTTTGAATTCACTCGGATTTATTAGAGAATTAATAAATAAGATTCTTCTCTCAAGAAGTGTACAGGCTGTTAGGAAAATGTCATCCACACAGAAAAAATAAAACAACACATACTGATATAGGAAAAAATGTGAGAGAATTGGAGAAACTGAGAGTAGTTTTATTTAAAACAACATTGTGAATAAAATCATCTTCCAAGACCTCACTATGCTCTTTCAAAGATAGTATATAGTTTTTACATAATTTTTACATAATTTTTAATTTACATAATTTCTCTCTACAACATCATAATTTACTTCAAAAGTGTTGCTTCTGGAAGAAAATTCCTATAATTGAACATGAGTCTCTATCATATTTAATGTAAAATTGCCAATTCTACTATTAATACCCAAGTAATAAAATCAATAATATGCCTCTGTAATAATATAAAGTGGGTAACATTTTATCCTGTCATCAACCTAATAAAGTGCCAACATTCTCAAAGCAACCAGGATTTTGAGAATTATAGCATCTGGACATTAATGTTTACATTTATTCAACTGCCTGCCAGAAAATTAGTACAAACCAGCACTAACATTAAGTGACTTTGGGAATCACTTTCACATATAAAAAGTTTGATAAAAACACCAACTGAAAAACATGGGAGCTCACCAAGAATTGTTTTTTATAATACCATGTATTTTGCATTAATTAAAATCCAATCTGAGACTGAAGGTAAAAGTAAGTCCAACAATTTCCAGAAATGCATATACTATTTATACATATAAAAAGACAAACCTTAATAAAGCAAAATAATGTTTTAAACATTCACAAGTATATGAACACTTTCAAAAGGGTTTTTAAAAGCTACATAACAAATAATAAACTAAAGAAAGGGGTTTAGGTTTGAGCAAGATCATAACGATTTAATTTCTATTGATTTAAAAATAATATTTTATTTATGCATTTGGTATGCAGTGATTAACATAATTAAAGTGTAGAGCATTGAAAGTGAATGCCCATTAAGCTAATCTAACTATCCGATAACTAAATCACAAAGTAAATCTACCACATGTAGCAATATCAAAATTCATTTTTCACATCTGGTCTGAAGCTGGACATTCTAAACCAAAAGATCCGAAACTGGTGTTTAAGTTCCTTACTTGTGATTCTGAGGCATGCCAACGTGGAGCAGCTAAGGTCTACCCAAGCCAGGAGCAGGGAGCTGGGCCTGTGCTGCTGAGCCCACTGTTGAATCCAGGAACACGTGAGCCATTACCTATCCCATGAATTCCCTTATAGACCTAGGATGGACCCTGGTTTCTCCTTATTTAGCTCCCATGTCCTAGAATCAGCGACTCCTCATTTGAGTACCTCTACCAGAAAACCTTTACTGGATCTTTACATTGGTAACTGGCCAGGGTATACGATTAATATCTACTATCTGTAACAGGCCAATCTGAAAACATTGACTTTCTAGGTAGGCTAGACTTGAGAGATAAGTATATGGGCTTGGTCCGGGGCACACTTGCTTGGAATTGAGAGGCATCAGTCCTTCCCGTGAAGGTGGAAGTTGTGA
The DNA here is from genome assembly GCA_004027475.1 of Anoura caudifer. Lineage (NCBI taxonomy): Eukaryota > Metazoa > Chordata > Mammalia > Chiroptera > Phyllostomidae > Anoura > Anoura caudifer. The sequence continues at coordinate 554,449 of PVKU01000285.1, read as the reverse complement.
TGGCCTCTATAAATATTGGTTTGGTTGTTTTAGTCAGAAAAGTACTGAGTGAGGAGCTGTCTCTATGAGGATTAGTCCGTAAAAGGTTTCCCGTGAGGTCAGCCCCTTTCCTCTAACCAGGGAGTTTAAAATCTCTGGAATGCTTCCGGCCTCGCCAGCGCATTTGGTGCACGCTGGGGTCAGTTGTTCCTTTTCTTGGAGAGTTCTAGCACCAATTCTCTCAGTAACTCCACGGGACCTGCTGCAAAACCCTGAAAGCCCCTGACACCTAGAAACCCATGCTCCTATTCCAGCGTCCCTGTGGGTGAAGAATTTGTGTTTCTACCTCAACCCCAGTTCTCTCTGGAGTGAAAAGCCTTTTCTACTTGGGTTCCGTTTCAGGGATCATCTCCCAATACCCAGCAGGAATATCTGTCCTCAGCCTTGACATACCCCTCACACTGCAAACATCTGTTCCTTGATACCCCTCCACAAATGCTATAGGTTTGGAGAAATTTTCAGTAGCATTTTAATCACTCTTAGCATGCTGTGTGTTCTAGAAATTAAGAAGGTCTCTTAATTACATGAAGAAGAAAGGTTAGACTTTTTAAATTCTATCTATTCATTACTTTGCGTAGAGTGAAGAAAATTGAATGAGCTTGACTTAAGGTCAGAGCTGAATGTGGCAAATAGGAGTGCCATTCTCTGGTCAAGAATCGGTTTATATGATTACTATGTTACAGGTTGAATTGTGTTCTATCAAAATTCCTATTTGAAGTCTTAAATCCTTGTACCTAAGAAATGCCACCTTATTTGGAAATAGGGTCATTGCATAGGTAATTAATTAAGATGAGGCCCTACTGGACCCCTAATCCAATATAATTAGTATGTATTAAAAAGGAGCATTTGGATGCAGACATGTATACAGAGTTAACGCCATGTCAAGATGAAAGTGGAGATCAGGATTAGATAAGCAGCAGCCAATGAAGACCAACTGTTCTAGCAAAACATCAGAGTATGGACGTGAGGCAGGGAACAGATTCTCCCTCTTGGTCCTCTGGAAAAGAAAAATCCTGACAACACTTTGATCTTAGATTTCCAAGTTCCAGAACTGTAAGACGATTAATTTCTGATGTTTAATACTCCCAGTTTGTGGTACTCTATTGTGGCAGCATAGGAAACTAATGTCTTGATTTTTCAGCCTCAGGATACATCTTGAAATACCAAAAAAATTAACCTTTATTTCATGTAATAGACAGGAAAATTAGCCCATAATACAAACTGCAAGCTTTTTGCATTTATCCAATCCCAAAATCACATTCAGTGTCTGGTAAGGACTCTCTTTCTGGTTCATAAATGACTGTCTTCTCTCTGGGCCTCAGATGTCTGAAGGCCAAAGGAATTTTCTACTTCTCTTTTATAACTATGTGAACCTCATTCATGCAGACACTCATGAACTAATCACCACCTCCAAATACCCTCATATTAGGAATTAGGTCTCACCATATGAATGTTAGGGAGAGGCAAATATTTAGTCTACAGTAGGCCATAATCTGATAGGATTTGTGTCCTCACAGGAAGAGACACCAGGAGTATGCCTGTACAGAGGAAAGGCATGTAAGAACACAGTGAGGAGGAGACAGCCTGCAAGGTAGGAAGAGAGGTCCCACCAGAAATCCACCCTGCCAGCACCTTCATCTTGAACTTCCAGGTTCCAGAACTGTGAGAAAATAAATTTATGTTGTTTAAGCCACTCAGCCTTTAGTATTTTGCTATAGCAGCATTAGCTAATTACAATCACTTATTTACATAGCATGCCTTTCAGTAGTGATGTATAAGATACAGAAAATAGAATCACATAAGAAATGTTATCATATGTACAAATTAACCAGGAGTTGACTAGATGTGTAGAACATACAATCACACAAACACAATTTAAATGTTAATGTTATCTGAATGTTAAATTGTGAAGAAATTTTAGTGAAAATGAAGGAACTTTAGATACAATGCATAGGTGAGAGAATATAACTTGAATATATGATATATGCTAGTAATTTTTAAAATTTTCTTACTCTGTTATCCTGCACTATATCTTTCTGCTGTTACTTTTCATTGTCCTCTGAAATAGAAAATATTTTTATGAATCTATTTTCTACTATGAATAAATTAATTTTATTTTCACTGACAACATCCCATCAAAAAAAAAAAAAAAAAAAAAAAAAAAAAAAAAAAAAAAAAAAAAAAAAAAAAAAAAAAAAAAAAAAAAAAAAAAAAAAAAAAAAAAAAAAAAAAAAAAAAAAAAAAAAGGAACGCGATGAGAAGAATTTGAAATAGGTGCTTTGTCCAAGGAAAAGAAATGGCACACAGAAAAGAGAAAGCAAATACTCAAGAATAAAAATGTAGTTAATAATTTTATAGAACTCACAGAAAAGGTGATGTAATTAACATTTTGGAGGACCAGCAGAAGTTAAGTTTAGACACAGAAACTGTCACACACACAAACCAAAGGTCAAAGCATTCAGCAGAATGATTTTCTAGTTAAAATCTGCTGATAGGTGGTTTCTTTATAAATTATAAGTCTATAGTCACCTACAATTGCTAAAAAATATTGTAATAATTTTAGAAATAAAAATTTTCAGAAAGTCATATCTAGAAGAACTGGAATATATTTATATGCATTAGAAAACATCATGTAATTATTAATTAGGACCGATATTGGGTATTTTTTCTATTAATACTATGGACCTCAGTAGAAAAGGCAATCTCCTTACATATCAGTATCTATATTCTTGCAACAATACACAAATGGCTAGAGAATCGGTTTTCTAAGCTTAAATATTGATGATTTCTTAAGCAAAGAGTCACAGTCTGAGACAACTTTTATGTTCAGAAGTTAAGAGATACTGCAAAGCTTCATGTGGGAGGAGGTTTCCATGGAAATGATCCAATTGATTGGGGGTATGGAATAGCCTTTATTACTCTGCCTAGACTCCTGGTTTCCATGGTTTTAAGGATTAAGATCACACAGGCTGTGAACGTGTGGACCAGAAATGAACTAGTGATTGAGAGACTGGTGGCTGTGATATAAGGTCAGAGCGGGGAGAAGGTTCTTTTGAGGAGCAAGAGTTAAAATCCTCCAAAGTTTTGAAGTAGTAGAGAATTAGAAAATTTGAGGAATTTCAAGGACTGGTTATAGTTTTACCCTGGGATTATTTTGAATTGGAGGGAGATAATTGTAAAGATTAGAGTCCCTATTTGGAATCCTTCATTGATTAGGATAGAACCCCGTGACTGAATTCTATGGAGCATTCTATATAAAGATTTTTCCTGGGTTTAACAAAAAGTTCAGCTCTGGCTGGTGTGGCTCAGCGGATTGAATGCCTGGGCCTGGGAATCAAAGGATAGCCAGTTTGATTCCCAATCTAAGGCACATGCCTGGGCTGCAGGCCAGTTCCCCAGTAGGGGGCACAGGAAAGGCAAGGACACATTGATGCTTCTCTCTTTCTCTTTCTCCTTCCCTTCCCCTCTGTCTAAAAATAAATAAATAAAATCTTTAAAAAAAGAAAAAGATCATTTGTATTATAAAACTCATTTCAAAGAGCCTGACTTTTACTAAGGAAATAGAAAATTCTTTTTACAATAGAAAATGATGCTAGACCTGTAGAACTATATGTGGAGTTAAATGAGATATACATGGTAATTTTATACTTATATGCATTAATAAAAATATATGCACACATATTGATACATATACATAAGCCAATTTTTGGCAAATGGCAGACACATCATAGTTACTCCCTATATTCTGTTAGGGAATACAATACTGAGTGCCCTTCTAGGAATCAGCACACCAGACAGGTAACATTAGGTAGATAACTACAATGATTGCCAACCAAAAGTACAAAGGTATTCAATAAATAAATAATAAATAATTTAAAAATAAATACATAATGAAAAGCACAAGAATATAGTAAATGATCAAGGCAAATGTGTTGAACAGAACAGAACCTCGCTGAAGAAAATGTGAGGTAGACATATAAAGTCACTAAGTGTAAATTGTCTGATAAAACAGAGCAAAGTAAGTTTCTTCCTTAATGGCAAAAGTTGCTCAATAGAATGTACATATGTGAAATCAGAACCCTTTATAGTGTACTTTAATTACTTTAGATAGCTGTAAATTAAACATTGTACATATCCACCCCTGTCATTGCAATCACTCACTCCAACAAGTCCTAAACATAACAATGATAAAGATTTGACATACATTTTTCCATTACAACATTGGTCCTGAATTGCTTTTTTAATATATTCTTACACTTGAGTTTGGGCAAATTTTATCGCTCTACCTACTCATAACTTGATAGATTTTTAGTTCCACTTTGAGATATTTATGATTATATTTTCCAATATGTTTACTTTAGCGATTTCCAGTAAATATTCTTCCTGGGGCATCCTGGTACCGCAGCGAACAATCCATTTCTAAACCACACTCTACTCACACTTCGTTCTTTAAAGAGAGTCCCCATTGCCTTTGCATCAATCCTGCCAAGAGAGTAAGAAAACCCGTTTTCATCTTTGATCTCCCATGTGGTTCTCAGTAAAATGACTATTTTCTGTTAGAAATGGTATTTATAAGCAGAAAGATTTTCATCTATTAGAAAAATTGATATGTCTTGGGAGTTGAAGGAGTTCTTTAAAAAATGATTTTTTTTTGATGTTTGTAGCAAGAAAACATGCAAGATTATGGTAAAGAGAGAGTGACAGGGAGAAAGAGCAGCAGTATCTTTGCCTCTGTACTTAGTATGACAGGCAATAGATAAGGGAGCAATCTATTAATCACAAATCTTATTATCTGACCATAATGGAAAAAGTAATAGAAGCCATCATGTCTACCATTTTCTTCCTAATAAGTTTGTGAATATTCTTACAAATGTGTAACTAACACAGTTTTATTATTTCACTTAGTAAAAACATTAAAAATCTTTCTAGTTATAATTGTTTCAATATTTGTTTACAAACAATGGTCTAATTATCCCAATTAAAGTGTTCATCACAGGAAAGGTAAACACACAGGGCTGTGAGTCTATTGGAAATCCAGCCAGATCTGTCAAGTGTTGATAGATCTACTATAGATTCAAACTCAGCTAAAGATAAATAAGGAAGACAGGTGTATTTGCTCTGTCTGTACTGTCATAGCAGGATTCTTTGATAAGTTACTTTAAGTTATTATCTGTCTCTTTGAGAAGAGATAAATGGGTTATGTACATTGTCAGAGTCCCGTTATTTGCATAGTTAAGTGTGACAATTACTAATTTAAAATGTCTCAGAGATTGAGACAGATATAATCTTTCCTTCTATAAATTTTCCACAAGTAACTTTGAGGAGAGGCATGAGTCACATCCTTCATGTGTCTTATATATTTTTTAAGTGGGATAAACTCCAAAGTTTATTTGCTGTGGAGACATACATCTTGAATGTGATATTTTGAGGTTTAAGTAGAGTAGTGATACATTTCTTGAATTTTTAAAGACTGCAGTGTAGAAGTTCTCAAAATAGAATCTAGAAGTGTATTTCTATGATCATCTTATCATCCAGAGCCAGCATTTACTTCAGCTTTATTTTAGTTAATTCTTGATGTCTATTGTATTTTAGTACTGTGTCTAAACCACTTTTACCTAAAATTATTGCATTGACATTCAAATTTTTAAAAGTTATACTTTCAAAACTTGGGCTTTCCCAAAAACAATTTCATAATCACCTAATCAAAAAGTTTAAGGGGACTTTAGAATTTCAACTAGCTCATCTTGTTTATCCACCTAAACAGAATCTTTTTTTTCTTCACCATCTCTGATAGTCACTGATATTTACTGAAATGCTGCTTATTGTGGCAATCTATTTTGCTTTTGAACAATTCTGGTTCATATTTGTACCCTCTAATTACCAAATAGTCCTTCTAGTTCTGTATATTGGATCAAAGAAAAATAATTTTATACCTTTCTCTGCATGACATCTCTTTAAACATTGCATTAATTCATCAATAAACATACAATGAGTACATACTATGCCCAATGGACAGAATTATTTGAATAATACATGTTCTCTACATGCAGGTATTTATGTTCTATGGAAATTAAATATGTATGACAATATTTGAAGTGTTTAATTTATGTAAATTGCCTCATGAGAATACAATGATCTCATGATTTTGCTGGGCAAGTAGCATACAAATTCTTAAACTTGCATGTCTAGTGCTAAAAATTTTTAGCATGCACCCTAATAATTTATTTACATTTATTATGTAAGCACAGTATCTTGCTATTATAAGTTAAAAATATAAATTATGTAATAACATATTACAAAAACAATAAAAACAGATATGGAATTTTTATATTCTCTTACCAAACCCAAAATGATCACCTTCCTAAGCAGAAAAATGACATTTCCCAAACATTAAGATATTGAAGGTATTAATTTAGTTATTTTTGCCATTCTTTTAGCAGATTTGCATGTCAGAAATGATCTGGAGGGCCTTTCTCCCTCTTCTGCTGGCAAACTCATTGTGGAAGTGCATGGTTTCCTGTGCGGGGCTTCCTGATAACGGATGATAACTGATTACAATGATTCTATGAGCATGCTGGTTTCTGGAGAAGTAGCGTGTTTGATGGCTTGATTCTACAGCATAGCTTTGGGAGTCCCTTTCTGAAAGATTAACATAAAGCCAGCTTCTTCAACTTCTGAATAATGTTGTACGCTATTTAGTGCCCAATAGGATATCCTTTTTGCTAAAACAAAACAAAACAAAACAAAACAAAAACTATCTAGAACAGTTTCAGAGATTTTGATTTTATTCTCTATTACTTAACCCCAAACAATTAATTGATATATTAATATTGTTTTTTCCAAGTCAACGCATCTTAAACTCATCAAGTCATTAAACATGGCACTGTTGTTGACACTGGGAACATATCTAAGGTCACAACCAATAAAAATATCCTGGATAATAAATTTTAGTGAGAATTTTGTTTTATATGGTGTCACATACTTACAACCTAGATTACTTAGGCACATAATCATGAAATTTTAAAGACTATTTTAATTATCCAGCAAATAAATAGTTCCTCCACATATCTCTTAGCTTTTATTATATTGGGATTCACTCTTACTCTTTAGTGCTAATTTGAAACTCATCTATTAAGAAATACAATAAAAATGAGCCATTGAAAAAGAAACTCATCTAACTTTCTAAAATTATCAAGTTGGAGAAAAATATAACATCTAAAATAAATAATAAAAATACTTTAATAATCTAAGTGTGTTAAGGGACTCATCAATGACATTTTAGTAGAATAAAATGACATTTTGGACTTATATAACATGCAATACAATATAAAACACCTGAAATACAACATTCTAACTACAAAATTCTGCAATCATTTAAAAAATGTATTGGCAATCTAAGATTTGTCAAAGACATATATAATTGGCTAATTTTGGTGCTTATTTCCCTCATTTGATAAACTCTACGTATTTGCAAAATGCTTTCTTCTAATTTCATGCCATTTTATATGAGAAGTAAGATAAAAATTAAAAATTAAAGAATGTGTAAAATGTATTACATGGTAGTAAAAATGTTAAGAGTTAAAAGGTATTTTCTTCTTGTAAATGGAAGAGCAAGACATTAATCAGTTCCCAGACTCTGGGATTTTGAAAACTCAATTTTAAAAGACATAAACTATGAGGAAATGCAATTTTATATAACTGGAACGTTTAAGGTCTTCCAAGAAAATAACCCTTTTTAGATATATGGGACACAGATTTGAAGTGAAGCTACACATTCATCAGACTCCAAGATTAAGTTTTTATGTAATTTCTGAATCGAATTATTTGGATTAGTTCCAAAGCACTCTTTTTTGTTCTGAAGACTGCTTTTCTCTTTGTTCTTTTGTAGATGTTCTGCTGGCCAATACATAATGGAAATCATGGTAATTCTTATCCAAAGTCAATGGATTAAAAGTGGGTTTCTGGGGAAAAGCAGCCTTGGCCATATAATCTAAAAAATTAAAATTTCAGGGTTTAATTAGTCCCCTCATCAGTTGGGGCTTGTGTCTTACATATAATTTCATTTCACAAATAGTCTGATGGTACATGAGATGGTAACATACACAAATCTCTTCAATTGTCATGATAGACAGTATTATTTTCTCCATAAGAGCATAATATTTTAAATAGGTATTTTATTAACAGTCATGAAAATAACTTCAATTCTAGAAAGCCTTGGAATTTATAAGTGGCTTATAAGAACTTCAGTATTTTGGGTTTATTTTTGTTATTGTTGTTGTTTTTTATTTTTACATTTAATTTTAAATACTGTATTTTCTTCCATTACCATTTAGTACTCTTAAATCCCCTTTCCCCCAGCAATCATCACATGTTGTCCATGTCCATGAGTCCTTTTTCCTTCTTGCTCATTCTCTCCATGCCTGCTGATTAGCTGTCATCCTGCTCTCCATTTATGAATCTGTTCCCATTTTTCTTTTTAGCTCAGTTTTTTCATTAGATTTCACATATGAGTCAGATCATATGGTATGTGCCTTCTCTGACTGGCTTATTTCACTAGCATAGTGTTTTCCAGGTCCACCCATACTCTTGCAAAGGGTAAATTTTTCTTCTTTTTATTATTTTTTTATATTTGTGTAGTACTCCACTGTGTGAATGTCCCATAGCTGTTTTATCCACTCATCTCTTGATGGACAGTTGGGCTGATTCCATATCTTGGAGATTGTAAAAAATGTTGCAATGAGCATAGGGATGCTTATGTTATTTCAAATTAGTGTTTTGGAATCCTTCAGACATATTTTGATAATTAATGAAAAATAATTTCATCCCCTCTTTATATTGCTTTTCCCAAGTTGCATTGATTGCTTTACAGTATCTATTTAGATAACAACACTTATTTCTAGTATTGTCAGAAATGCATGAAACTATACTTTTACATTGATATTTCAAAATTCATGCTTCTAAATAGTTAAAATAACAGATATAGTATTGTTAATGCTATTATTTACCTGAAAATAAACTGTTAACCTATTTGCTAAGAAATTTTCAGAAAAAATTAAATAACCCTCTGTTCATATCCACAGAATTATAATTTTACAAAATATAATAATACACACCATTTTTCATGAGTGACATAGGCAAAGGTTGTATTGTAAATTGGCCTGAAAAATTTGCTAATGTTGACCTTATTTAAAATGAAAAGATCATTGCTAGATTAAATCTTGAGTAAGAATTCCACTCACAGTTCAATGCTAGACAACTAAATATGCTGAAAATATAATATAATTATACCTGGACTTTAAAGGTGTCAAAATAAAAATATTAAATTTGAATAAATTTTATACGGGTTTTAACATTCAACAAATCCCAAAAATAAATCATAAGAATGAAGACCTCGAAAATAGTATTGCCATTTCTCATGAATATCAAAAATATTTGACTTCACTATGCACCTCTCAGTTTATTTCTTTTTGTTTCCTATAGAGAAGTTATTCTTTAAAGAGACCTGCACTCTATCAATTTTGATATTTTCCTATTCTGTTTAATAAATATTTTTATTAGGTAAACTATATATTTTAAAAAATAGTACTTTATTTCCTTCTGTATCACCAATAAGAGTAAAATTTCTAATTGAGACCATTTTCATAAAGAATTGTTGTTTCAGCCCTGGCTGGTGTAGCTCAGTGGATTGAGCGCAGGCCTGTGAACCAAAGGATCGCGGTTCGATTCTTGGTCAGGGCACATGCCTGGGTTGCAGGCCAGTTCCCAGCAGGGGATGCATGAGAGGCAACCACACATTGATGTTTCTCTCCCTCTCTCCTTCCCTTCCCCTCTAAAGATAAAATATAATAAGTAAAATCTTAAAAAAAGAATTATTGTTTCACCTTCTCCCTTTATGTTTTGGTTCTCATTACTTCTCCAAAATTACTATTATATAATATGGATTGGAAAGTGATGAAATACCTGGCTGGTGTGGCTTAGTGGATTCAGTGCCAGACTGTGGACACAAAGGTCACAGGTTTGATTCCCAGTTAGAGCACATGCCTGGGTTGCAGGCCAGGTAGCCAGTAGGGGGCTCACAAGAGGCAACCACAAATTGATGTTTCTCTCCTTCTGTTTCTCCCTCCCTCTCCCTTTCCCTAAAAATAAATAAAACATATAAAATATATTAAAACAAAAAGAAAATGATGAAATAAAGCCAATATGTCAATGACTTTGCAGTGAACACATATTAAATAGATGTTTTAGTAAAGTAGAAAGTATCAGACATTTCATGGTATTAGAAAGCTACTGCACATACAGAATGTCTACTCTACAGCTTTTGTTTGCAGGTCTTATATTTCCCATGAGGCATAAAGTGTCCTGTAAGCTAGCTCTTCTTGTTATTCATCTTCATAGAATCTTTAAGCCTCAATTTTATTTTCCTTTGTAGGATTATTTGTCTCAGATAACAACAAGCATTGACATCTCTGGTACAATGGTTAAATGTTCGTGTCTTCCCAATATCGTATGTTGGTACGTAGTTCCCACTGTGACAGTGTTAGAAGAGGGACCTTTGGTAAGTGAATGGCATTTGTGTCCTTATAAAGGAAAGCCCAGAGCAATTCTTCTATTTTGGTCACAGCATCTTTATATCTCTTGCCTGTCTCTCCTGATACCTGGCCAAAGGGGCTTTTTAGAGTACCTCACCTTCAGCTGTGTGAAAGCTGACTGCCCAGTACTCTTATATGACTGCCAGAATCCTCACCCACCCCCATAAGGTTTTAAGTACACAATCAATTGCCTATTTCCTTTTTCCATACAATCAAGTTAAACACGAATCAACTACTCTTTGTGTGTGTGTGCACGCGCGTGCGTGTGTGCATTATACCTCTCTTAGAATCTTTATTTTGGAAATTATGTATAAATGGTTGGTTGAATACAATCTCTACCTCTAGTTCCAAATCATTTAAAATCATAAAAACATAACTGAGATTTTTAGTACAGAAAACCAGAAGAGGCACCATAAATTACAATTTATGAGATATCCCTGGAAAGGTAATTGAATGGTCTCACGCTGACAGAATCAAACTAAATCACAACCAAGAACATATAAAGGAGAGAACAAAAGAAGAAAAAATGGGACAATCGTAATATCATAATCAATAAAACATACTTAAAATAGAAAAAATTATCTAAGTGGTCCCAAGAAACTCTAACTCCAAGTAAAAAAATGGACAAAATAAAGGAAAGTTTTGGAATAATTATTTGGGTAATTTACTAACAAACTACATTTTTATGAATTTGGACACTTCATTCTTCATCTTTTATTTTGATGGATCCAAGAACACCAATAATCAAAATCATCAACTGTGCTCTAAAAGAAAGTGAACTGCCAGTCTGAAGGAAGGATCCTCCTGGCTGAGGGTAAGTATAAAACTCTGAGAGCAAAGCAAAACTTGAGATTAAAATCCCTGCCTCACTGAGGAGCTGGGTGCAATGACCAGAGCTAAGGAGAAGGCTGCTGAAATGTTATTAGGAGGAAGCACACTGAAGATCCCATTCTTGAGGCATAGCACAGGCAGTCAACTTGTACGCTAAAGGCTACAAATTGCCTATAAACACATTCATACATGTTAAAAATTCCCTGATAATATTGAATGTGTCAAATAAATTGTCAATAAAATATTTTGACCATGAATTGGCCAAAGTAGTGAATGTTCAAAGCAAAATCACTGGTTAAATGCACATTATTTGATGAAAAATTTCCAAAAAATGACACAGCAATTCAGCTTCTGGGCATCTATTCTTAAAAAAAAAAAAAAAAAAAAAAAAAAAAGGCATGTGTTACTAAAATGGCAGGCACAGGTCTGTTCATTGCATTATTGCAAAATAATTAGAAAATACATTTATAATAGGTCAATGAAAGAATGGTTGAATAATGTGATGTTTCCATAAATTCATTAAATGTACTGAGTAGAAGTATATATACAAACGTAGAAAACATCCCCAATATCATTAACAAAATAATATATCATAAAATATATGGTAGGATAAATACCATTTATTAAGAGGTTTTACTTTTATTAATATATGTCACTGTTTCTTACATAATTTATAATGACAATGTACTCATACATTATTCCCACTGGCATTTAATATAAAGTGAAAAAACTTGCATTCTTTTGGGACTTTGAAAAGGAGGCAGTACATAATTATCTGGATGAAATTTTGATTGGTAACATTCTGATGTACATAATCATTTCTGTTTAAGTTGCAATGATTTTATGATATAGAAGTGGTTGTTCCTCAAACTGATTTTGAGTATTATTATTCATTTATTTTATTACTTTTCAATAAATATTTCTCTTCTGCTTTGTATCAGGCACTGTCATAGTTCCTTGGAAGCAGGAATAAACAAAACAGACCTCATGTATTCTCCAGTGTAATGTCTGAGAAGTCTATAACCGAGAAATACTCCAGGCCAACATTATACCTGGTCCTAACCTATTGATGAATTTGGTTTGAAAAAGTTGGGAATTCCTGGCTCACCTCTCCAAACCCCACTTTTTCACACTCTATTCTCACCTTTGGGATAGTACATTCAGGTCAGTATGTAGTAAGCCTAGTTTGCCAGGCACACCCCCTGTGCAATCAACCTCTTGTCTTGGGAAATTCTATTTCAAGGCACAGGGTACACATCAATTCCATTGGATTAATGTAGCTACATCTGTTATAAGAGGAACGGTTTGATAACCATCTGTCTTCTTACTCTTTGTACTCTTCACTTGGTCCTAAACATAGGTGAAGAAAAGAAAGATTACATTGATACCACTGAGAAAAGTGATTAAATATCTTGCTTTATTAAATAGATAATGATTTATGAATTTTTCAACTTTCATAGGAATTATTTTATTTTCAAATTGCCTTTTCACAGATTTCTATAATACAGTTTAATTAAAATGACAGGTCAACAAATACTCAGAGTATCTTTCCTTCCTTCCTTCCTTCCTTCCTTCCTTCCTTCCTTCCTTCCTTCCTTCCTTCCTCCCTTCTTTCCTTCCTTCTTTCCCAAACATAATGATCCTGGGTTTTCTCTATAAAATGTTTAAAAAATATCACCTGACAATAAGAATTTGCTAGCTGCTTCTCATTTCACATTTCTAATCCACAAATTACTACATAATCCTCAGGGCCTGACTGCCCTCTAGATTGTCTAACCAATTCTTATAACCTCTTAGAAATCTTAAAAAAATGACTTAGAATAGGAGAAGGGGTACAATATTCATTTTTTCTTAATTTCCATGAATGGGGAGTACCAGAAAATAAACTTTGTCAGCCAGGTAGCATAGTTTACATGCCTAGAAAATACATTGATTAAAAAAACAGAGTACAGTTTCAATAAGTACAGTTGACAGTTGAGAATAGTTGTCACTATTGATTTGTAGAAAATGAATGAGGATTGACTAATTTAATGTCAGTAAGAAATTGGAAGATGGAATATAGACAAAAGTATAATTCTTATTAGGGCATAACTAAAATGTTACAGACTAAATCTTTGTAGGAAGAAGAAATTAACTTGAGCTCTTTTTATTATATATTAGAAACCTGGGAAATCAATTGATATGAGCAGTCATATTATATACTCTGCATAATGGCCTGATAATCCACAATTACATAAGTACAACACAAACTTACTCTGTTTGTGATTTGGAAACAAATACAAAAATTTATTGTGTTTGTGTGGTAGGGTTTGCACATGCAAATCTGTGGATTTTAATTAAGTTACAAATAACTTGTCTCATAGTAAAGCCAAAAAATAAAAACATTCGCTGGTGGATTTTATAGCCTCATGTGCATAAGAATGGTTACATGGCTTATTCTAGTTATGTACTTGGTAAATTGAATTTCCTCCCCACAGATTTAATGACAGAATAAACACTTATGTATTTAACAATGATTTTATAAAGGCTGACTCGATACTTTTTGTTTCTGTGCAGGTTCCAGTAAACAACTGCAGGCTTTGGAGAATGGAGAATGTAGAAATGAATCCTAGCTTTCCTCTATCACATGGCATCTTGTGTTTCAGCTTCCTTATGTAATCAAAAACACTAATGATGGTGCCAGTTTGCACATTTTATTCCTCACAATGTGCATAAATTAGAGATAAGTATATATAATAATGAATTATATACTATGTTATATGGAAGTTAAGTAAATCCAGTAGATCATATTTGTGGTTATTATTGTCTTCTGTCCCCAAGCATGCTTAGGAAATAAATTTAAAATAACATTAAATGTCAATTGCATAAATCTAGCCTGTATGATGTGGCAGTGATTCTTGTTGTCATTGTACCCAAATGAAGGTTTAATCACTAGTAGTAAATTGGATATACAAATTACTGTAGGTAACAGCATAAAATTTGTCTATACTTTACCAAAAGAAGGATCATAGGAATGAGATTAAATGGGAAATGGAAAATGTATGAAATACAGGACTAATTTCTCTTCACTTTCTTATATCACCAAGTTTATGTAAAGAAAAGTGATTTTGTAAATGATATAAAGACACATAAAATTGAACAATCCACTGTGAAGTCCCCTTGGTCCTCGCACTTTCCACAGTGAGACAAACACTTGGCCATTTGAATGTTGAGTAGATGGTAAGGCATTTAATAAAAAGATCATGAACTAATGGACATAGCTTTGATTTGTAAGAAAGACGCTACAAAATTTAGCAACAGGACCACTGGATATCTATGCATTAAAAGAATCAATAACTCACCTTACTTCCTGTGTTTTATTTCTTTTAAGATTTTATTTATTTATTTTTAGACAGAGGGGAAGGGAGAGAGAAAGAGGGAGAGAAACATCAATGTGTGGTTGCCTCCCACATACCCCCTACTGGGGACCTGGCCAGCAACCCAGGCATGTGCTCTGACTGGGAATTGAACTGGTGACCCTTTGATTTGTAGGCTGTCTCTCAATCCATTGAGCCACACCAGACAGGGCCCTCCTGTGTTTTCTTATGCATGATAGAAACTAGTGTTAAAATATTATTAGTTTATGCTGGAATAGAACATTTTGTGAATATTTATTGGTAATGTCAGAAAGATTTAAAAGGAAGGCTTAGATATAAAGTAAGGGATTTGCAAATTATATTTAAAGTGGTAAGATAATTTTGTTTTGGTATAAAAGGCTGACATTTATTAAATTTTATATCCCTTTAATCATTTTGAGCCAAAAACCCACTCCTAGATGTCCACAAAGCACATCTCTTCTACCACAGCCATTAGTAGAAGACTTAGCAGTTTGGCTGTAGTGGGAGCAATGGATCTATCAGCCCTCTTGGTTCTCTCATCTAAATTACTTGAGAAACTCATGGGGTGATGATAGAACAATCATTTATCTCCTTCTCTCTCATTTTAAAATAAAATAATTGAATTACATGGTCTTTAAGGTTTCTTTAAAAGCTGTCTCTTGTGGATGAACACAGATTTCTGAGATATGTTTTTGCTGTGTAGAGAAAAACAGAACAACCCCTGCTTTAAAAAATCCTGGTCTGTGTTCATTATTCCTTCTAGAGTAAAATATTTCTGGATTAAAATACCTAGATTAAAATATTTCTTTAGTATATACTATACAACTTGATGTTATTACATCATTTTCAATAAAAATAATACTAATAAATGGTGTAATGGTCTGTTTCTTCCCCCTTTCATGCAGACTACTGCAAGAAGTAAAAATAAACCCCAAAAAGCACTGAGGAATTATTTATTAAAATTATAAAATTATACCACAATAGAGATGACATTGTCAAAGAGAAACTATTATTTGCAGTACTTACTAGTAAGTTAAAATTTCAATTCTTTTTAAAATATATTTTATTGATTATGCTATTACAGTTGTCCCATTTCTCCCCCATCATTCCCCTCCACCCTGCACACCCCTCCCACCCACATTCCCCCCTTTAGCTCATGTCCATGTGTCATAAGTTCTTTAGCTTCTACATTTCCCACACTATTCTTGCCCTTGCCATCTATTTTCTACCCACTGTCTATGCTACTTATTCTCTGTACCTTTCCCCTCTCTCCTCTTCCCATTCCCCTGTTGTTAACCCTCCATATGATCTCCATTTCTGTGTTTCTGCTCCTGTTCTAATTGTTTGCTTAGTTTGCTTTTGTTTTAGATGTGGTTGTTAATAGCTGTGAGTTTGCTGTTTTTTTTTTTACTGTCATATTTTTATCTTCTTTTTCTTAGATGAGTCCCTTTAACATTTCATATAATAAAGGCTTGGTGATGATGAACTCCTTTAACTTGACCTTATCTGAGAAGCACTTTATCTTTCCTTCCATTCTAAATGAAAGCTTTGCTGGATAGAGCAATCTTGGATATAGGTCCTTAACTTTCATGACGTGGAATACTTCTTTCCAGCCCCTTATTGGCTAATGTAATTATGATGTGCCTTGGTGTGTTCCTCTGTGGGTCCAACTTCTTTGGGACTCTCTGAGCTTCCTGGACTTCCTGGAAGTCTATTTCCCTTGCCAGATTGGGATGTTCTCCTTTATTATTTGTTCAAATAAGTTTTCCACTTGATGCTCTTCCTCTTCCCTTCTGGTACCCCTATAATTCGGATTTTGGGACGTTTAAAGATGTCCCGGAGGTTCCTAAGTTTCTCCTCATTTTTTTGATCCTTGTTTCTTCACTTGTTTCTGTTCGTTTGCTTCTTTCTTCCTTCTGGTCCACTCCATTGATTTGAGTTCCAGTTTTCCTCCTATCACTATTGGTTCCCTGTGCGTTTTCCTTCATTTCATTTATTGTAGCCTTCATTTGTTCATCTAATGTGACCAAAATCAACCAATTTTGTGAGCATCCTGATCACCAGTGCTTTGAACTGTGCATCTAATAGGTTGGCTCTCTCTTGGTTGCTTAGATTAATTGGCTCTGGGGCTTTGATTTGTTCTCCTGTCTGAGCCATTTTTGGTTTGGTTTTGTTTTGTTTTGGTCACGGTTGTTATGTAGTGAGGGGCAGAGCCTTAGGTGTCCCCAGGGCTGGGCAGCCCAGTGGCTGCGTAGTGATGCTGTATGTGGGGATGAGGTCCAAGAGGGAACAGTGGTGCTTGCTCAGCTTTCTCTCAGATTTCAGTCCCTTCCACCCCTTTCCCTTTGGCTCAGTTATCTGTGTGCAAATGTGGGGCCACCTGGTCAGCCAGCCACCTTGCGCAGCCTCACTGGGTCTGCACCATTGCCACCCCATGCCTGGGATCTGCCAGCTGCTGCTGCCTGCGTGCTGAGGTCTACCATGCTCTACTTTTTCCTGCTGCAACTCTGCCCCTCTTACCAGTCTGGATGAGTGGTTCTTGGACTTCTGTACAGTTCAATTTTCTATCAGTTCTGGTTATTTTCTTATTTCTAAATCTTTGTTGTCCTTAATTTTGGTCGTGTGAGGAGGCACATGTGTCCACCTACATCTCTATCTTTGCCGGAAAAGATTTGCCCAAAATTTCAATTCTTACTAGTCAGGTTCTTGGCAATTTTAAAATATTATAGAGATTTTTATTCTTGAGTGAAATTCAAAAGAATGAAATTCAAAGTGAAGAATACCATTCATCCTGATATCTTTAATTTATTATTTCTTGTATTTTTCAGTTTACTTACTTTAAAAATCTCTAGGTTTTTTAAGATAGACAGGGATAAGTATTAATATCTGTACTTTAAAAATGAAGCAACTGTGATTCAGGGTTAAATAACTAGAAAGTGACAGAGATGTGAGTTATATCAAATGCCCAAAGTCTAGTGAGGACTATATGTTAAATAAATACTGGAAATCAGTTTCAAGATTAAGAATAAAGTTGATTCTCAAAAGCTCAATTTTGTGCCTATGTAACCTCATTTTCTTCTCATATGTGGTTTCTTTTGCCTTTTGTTCCCCCTAAACAGATATTTTATTTCAACAAAAGAATTAACTTTTAATCAAGGACACTAAAAGAAGACAAAGACAGGCAAAAAGAGACAAACCATTTAAATGTGTCTCAGAAACACAATATATTAACATATTTTCCTTCTTTTCTTTTGGGGTTTCCTATTCAGTGTCTCAGTCAGTAGCATGAACTTAGGAGGACCTTATAGCTCAAAATGAATATTTAACCTCAAATATATAAGAAAGTATAAAATGCTTTTATAGGTCAATAAATAAAATTATTTATCATTATTTTAATAGTTATTTTGAAAGGTACAATGCTGTAATGCCTACACAGATGCTTTTAAGTCATTTTATTTTCCTGGTTATAAAACTAATACATAATAATTTTAGGAAAACAATGTTAGAACTATAAGAAGTCAATAATAATCCAAACATAATAAAGCACCCAGGCATATTTATTTCTATTTTTTGTTCAATATATCATTACCTAATTGTCCAATATACACCCAAATGAGGACAAATTGAAATGGATTTTATGGTTTCCTTGTTAATTCAAGAACATTTATTTCTATCTGGTAAAGATGTCAAATTAGAATGAACCATGTCCATATTTTTTGATATTTAATTTTCTTCCATTAAAAATGATCTCATGTTCATATTAAATTATTTATATATATGTTAGGATAAGCCAGGCAGTGAAAGACAAATACCATATGATCTCAGCTATAGGTGGAACCTAATCAACAAAACAAACAAGGGAGCAAAATAGAACCAGAGATGTCGAAATAAAGAACAAATTGACAATGACCAGAGGAAAGAGGGGAGGGGGATAATGTGGGAAAGAAGGGGAAGGGTCAAGTCAAGGACATGTATAAAGAACCTACGGACAAAGGCAAAGGCAGGGGAGAACTGAACATGGAAGGTGAGGGTTGGGTAGTGTGGGGGAGAGTAACAGAAGGAAATGGGGACAACTGTAGGTAAACAACAATAAAAAATGCAATTTCTCAAAAGGAAGACTGAACGCTGTGAAATTTTAATATTAACCTATGAATTAAAATATTATTACATAGTACTAAATGTCAATAAATCATTACACTAAATTCCACATTTTAGGGAAAAATGTGACAAAATCTTACAATTGAAAAATTGTTCTGTATCGACTTAATTGCTCAGAATTGGACAAGAGAGTGAAACCCTAATTTTTCCACAGAAACGCCATTTCCAAATTTTTATAAACCTGAAACTGTCATTTATTCATCTATGGAAGTAAACAAAGAATAATTAATGTCTATATTCTTTGAAGGTGAAACACAGAAAACTGGAATTACTAAGCAGAATGGAGAAGAAATAACTTAAAAAGAATAATCAACTCAAAGTCTGCTATTGAATGATAAGATCTTTCCACTGTCTATTTCAGAATTCCCCAAGTCACAGTTGTAACACAGCAGTAGCAATTCTGAGCATAATACTGTAGAAAAGTCTAGTAACTCCAGAACAATTACCTAGTATCTACGGGTATTTGGGGATTAGTTATTGATGAATTAGAATCTGATGCCATCAGTCTTCTTAACAACACTAGACAGTGATAACAAATTGGAGCTAACATAAAGGAAATTTATTTTTTCTAAAATTATACTTCCCAAGCATTATATACAAAGTTAACCTCAAATTAGTTGTGAAGAGGGAGTAAAGACATTTTCAGCTCTTCAACAACTCAACTAACTTACATTACATTTACTTTATTTTGTAGTTTTTTAATCTTTATACTATATTATAATTGAATTTGTAGGGGTGAAACTGGTTAACAAAATTCTCCAGGTTTCAGTTGCACAATTTTACAACACATCACCCACACACTGCCTGGTGTGCTCACCACCCCATGTGAAGTCTCCTTCCATCACCATTTACCCCAAGGTGAAGGTAAATTTGTATTTGCCTGCTAATTTACCTTAGGAGTTATTATAGTGCATGAATAATCATAGCAGAAAGAGGATTACACAAAATCTGGCAACCAGGAGATTCAAACTAGGAAAATAAAGACAGGGTTTTCCTGGTTACAGATGCACACTTAGCTTAAAGAACAATATATCTAGATCATAGTCATATGACAAATGTGAAAATGAAATTTTTCCAAAAAATAATAAAATATAACAGCAAACAGAACAATTTTCATTTTGAAATATTATTTATAAGTATGCAGAAATTCTGTTTGAGTTTTTAAACAATACATAAACAGGTATACAAAAAACTAAACAAATTTTAAAAAACAGTTATATAATTTTTAACTGTAGGAAATTAGAATTTAGTACAAGAAAGGAAACACAATCATACTATACTCAATAGTAAAATCATTTTACATAACTCTAATATAAATATTGACTAACAAGATGGGGTAAAATTGAAATGTAAATGATAATAAAAATGTGAAGGACATGAGGAAGTTGAGGTAAGGAATGAGAAAAGTTCAACCTCAACCATAAGGGAACCACAAGATAGAGCAGTGTGACACCTGCATTCAGCTTCTAAGATTCTTTTCAAGCATTAACAGCCCCAGGTTTAAATAACAGGTGTTTAAAAGCTCTAAAACAAATTAATAAAAGGTTTTCAGTGGTATATGTCACTTGAAGATTGTAGGATCCTTGCCAGAACTGTCCTTATGCTTCTTGCATTCTGCCTGGAGGCAAGACCGGAAATATTCAGGGTGAATACAGAGTTCAGAACTGGGCTGAACTCTCCCTTCATCTTCTAATGAGAGTGGGGAATATTTTCTAATCCCTGACCTAACCAGACACTGCACCTGAATTTTCATCCACAGCAGAGAAGCATTAATTTTAATTAAAAAATAGATCAAATTTATATGTTATTCTTGTTTTGATGAACTAAGAAATTTTATATAAATATAGTGAATGTAAATGGATTTTTTAGGACAAAGGAAATACCTTAAGGTTTTTAACCAAAAGAAAATAGTGTGGTGGTGGCCTGAGGGAAGGGGATGCAAGGACTAAGTGGAGGTGGGAAAGGGGGTGAAGGGGATGTCTGTAATAGTGTAAAAATAAAAATAAAGTTAAAATTTTTACATAGCCTAGATAACATTTAATAAATAAATTTAGACTTCCCAAAAATTAATAAAATACAGAGAAAACTAACTACAAACTGAGAAATAATTAAGAGTTTAAAAGGAACTGTTTTTGCATATCATCTAAAACCTAGTTGGAAAACCTTGCTTTTAAAAAGTTACCTTATTATAATTAATGAAATGTAATTAATAAAGTGCATAAAATATGTGATGGCCATGAATACTAAAATATTATAAATTAATTCCTCATAATGATAGCTCTATATTTAGTAAATTTTCATTAGTCTGTATATGTCAGCTAAATAATTTGCATACTTAAAAGTCCCTGAGTACTCATAAACATGATCAATTTTAATACCTGAAATAATTCTAAAAGCAAAATCATATTAAGAAAACATTATAAACCTAGCTCCAAATCCACAAGAGGAGCTCTTTCCCATATTCTTGCAGAGCCTTATTCTTTGAGTTTGCACTCTAAGGTTCCAAATGAAACAATATTGTTTATTTGAAATTAGGGTAATTAAATACGGATTTCAGTTTGTAGAGATAGTGGGTTTCCCACATTTTGACACAATTCCATGTGTCACAGAGAATGAGGGAAAGAAATAGTGAAGGAAGCAGAGTGATGTGCCAAAACTTTCTCATAAATTTTAAAAATAGAGATTCCCTTATTCTTTTGTAAGTACAGTTTAATATGCCATTTTATATTTAGATGAATTTCCAAGACTTGAGAATAAAATAGGGAGGTTCAAGTACATGCGATTCCTTAGAACAGAAACCTAAAGACAATCACCTAATCAAAGCTGTTGAAATTGACTTGATGCCTAACATTTCTTATTTTCTAAAGATTTTATTTACTTACTTTTAGAGAGTGGGGAAGGGAGGAAGAAAGAAAGGGAGAGAAACATCAATGTGTGGTTGCCTCTTGTGCAACCCCTACTGGGGACCTGTCCCACAACCCAGGCATGTGCTCTGACTGGAAATCAAACCAACGGCCCTTTGCTTCCCAGCCTGGCACTCAAACTGAGCCACACCAGCCAGGGTACATTTCTTAAAACTGTTAGAAAGTCATTAATAATGCATTTCTGTATAATAAAGAGCTTGTAACTGAATGGAAAATTCAGAGTTTAAAATAACACACTGCTGCTCAACTGTATGACTACTTTCACATTTACAACATTTATTCAACATTTACTATATGTCCTGAGTGGTTATTGGCACTTTGGTTAGGGCAGTGGGCAAAATCAGAACAACCCCTAAACTTGTAGTCTACTGGACAACTGGTCTACAGTATCTGCAGTTGCTGACAGATTTTGGAATAGTAATCAGTGATAAACATTTTGAGTCTAAATCAGTAAAAGTGAGACACAACACAGGTTGTCTGTGCTGATAAAATTTCTAAATCTGTACTTGTCCAAGTTACCTAAACTGATTGGTGTATTGATATGAAATATTAACATCTTGTTTTACATGAATTTTAGTCCTAATTATCTGATGCTTAATCAACTTAAAGACTCTTGGGAAAATTATAAATACCCTTTGCTCCTTTATTAAAATAATGAGATTTATGTAACTAATTATATTCAGATTTTCTGCTTTCATTGTCATGCTGGATGATCAAAAATAACATATTTAATTTCAAAAAACATAATAGTCAATCATCTGAGTAAAATTCTCTTTTCACTGATGATTTGGGTAATTATTGATACCAAACTAGACAAGAGAAATGATAGAATATAATAATAGTTACTGAATGTTAATACAATAAAAACTACTGTTATTATATTTAAATATAAATATATATTTATTATATTTAAAAGTAACAGATATTATATTTAAATGTTATTATTTTTAAATATAGTAGATAAAGAAAAATGAGTTTGACAACTGCTTTATTTTACATAACTTAGTTTTTTAATCACAAGGGACAGTTGTTAAATGATACCTCAAAATCGGTGGTTCTTAAAGAAGCGGATTCTCTGGAGACATTTAGCATTATCTGGAAACTTTTAGTTGTCAAAACAGGGACAGAAGAGAGATATGGTTGATTTCCGGTGTTGGAGGAGTGCTGCTATCTCCTATAATATACAGAATATTCCCCTGAATAAAGAATTACTTACCTCAAATTGTAAGTAGAGTTGAAATTGAGAAGACCTGCACTAAGGCCACTGTGCAGCAAACACCGTCCTTAGTGTTCAGCTGAAGTGTTGAAACGCATGTCCACATAAACAGCCACACATGGATGATTATAGCAGCTTTATTTATGTATAATTTCTAGAACATGATGCCACCAAGATGACTTTCGGAGATGAATGGATAAGTAAACTGCGGCACAACAATAGACAAAGGACTATTATTCAATGCTGAAAAAGAAGTGAGCAAATAATACAGATGTGAATATACATGGAAGAAACTTAATTCATGTTACTAAGTAAAAGAAGACTACCAGAAAAGGCTGAAGAGGACATGTTTTCAATTATCTCCCATTCTGAGAAAGTAAAAACTCTGGAGACATTGAAAAGATAAGTAGTTGCTAGGGTTCAGGAAGAGGAAAGAATGAATAGGTAGAATGCAGAAGATTTTTAGTATGGTAAAGTTATTCTGCACACCATAATAGTAGATACATGTCATTATACATTTGTCCAAATACTTAATAGAATGTAAAACACCAACATCGAACTCTTCAGTAAACTGTGGACTTTGGGTGGTTATAATGTATCAACGTGCATTCATCAATTATAGCAAATGAACCGCTCTGCAGTGGGTGGTGTTGATAATGGGGGAAGTTATGCATGTGTAGGAGCAAGGAGCGTAGTAGGAAATGTGTTCACCTTTTCCTAAGTTTTGCTGTGAACCTAAAACTGTTCTAATAAAAAGGGGAAAATAATTCTAGGTAATATCCTAAACACAGAATAAACTAACCTAATCTGAAGATTTATTTAGGATTTTTCAAGCCAACTATAATTACACTTTAATAGTAAGTATACTTTTTGATTGTGTAATATTGGGAAACTGTAACCCGCCCCACCATTCTTTTGACATTGTTTCTATAAGTGCGGACTCTGACTAAAATGTAGCTTGTGGATGAACAGCATGTTTGTATAAGAATCCTAGGAACTACCTTCAAAAGATACAGACTTTGACCTCCAGGCATCTCACCTCCGGGAGATTTGCTGAACTTCAATCATGAAACCAGGATAATGTGAGGCCAGGATGACCAACCAGGATGTTGCACACTGGACCGTCATTTGCCTTATTGGAACGAAATGTGCTCTTCTGCACCTGGAGAACTTTGCAACCCCCTCCTTTGATCTCTTTGTTCTGTTCCCCTCTCCATCCTCATAAACACCTCTGTGTCCAATGAGAGGTGTAGATGCGCTTTGAGATGAGAGTCCCCCATCTTTCCAGAAAGATGGGCTTTGTGACATAAGTCTCTTATTTTCCAGGTGTCTGGCACCTGAGAATAACCCACTTTTGTTTACAACAGCACCCACTTCTTAACTATTGGCTTTTGTAGTGGCACAACCTGCTTTTGGTTACAATGGTGTAACATGTTTCACTAAACCTATTTTAAGTCCTAGTAACTGTGCATAAATTGCCATATATGTCTATTTGTGTTTATGTGTTCATTAAAGCCAAAGATGAATATATTTGTTGCAAAAACTTTTAATTTACTTTACTATAGGAATATCCCAAAGCTACAGTTAAATACTGATGGAAATTGGAGTCACTGATTCCTCAACCAAATTGACAAGAAATTGTTAATTATTTGGTATTGAAACTGTGTTCCTTTCTTTCTTTCCTCCTTCTTTTCTTCCTACCTCCTTCTCTACTTTCCTCCCTCCCCTCCTCCCTTCCTCCATCTCTTTCTCTTTCTTTCTCTCTATCTTTCAACATCCATGCCTTGAATTGCTTAGGTATTGACTCAGCAGTTTCTTGTATTACACAGATCTTGAGAGCATTTTTGATATTTTGTCATGTTAAATATCATGATAAATGCATTATTTGTAACACTTCTTTAATACACCAAAATTAAAAAACAAAGATGATACATTTAAGTAATTATTAAACAAAAAGTTCTATTATTTGGAGTCAGAGAAATATTTGAGGCAAACGTGACAAGATGATATGTGATTTCTACTTTATTATGCTATGTGTATATACAAATAACACAAAAATTATATTCCAATTGACTCCCAAATTAAGCAATAATAATACAATCTTTCTGTTTAACAAGACAATAATCTTATTCTAAGCAAGATAAATTATATGAAAAATGCAATAAGCCTGTGGTCCAAATAAAGTCCTCTGAAAATATCATTTCCTTATGATGTTATGAGTAATTTATACAAAGCAACTCCATACAAATGTTGGAAAACACTTGTATTTGCTAAAAATAAGAAGATGTCAGCTAATATGTTTAAGCATGTATTTCTCCACAAAAAAATAGGAAAAAAGAAAAATACCCAGAAAGAATAGAGAGTCACATGTATTATTATTATCACTAGCTTAATGTTCTAAGAATTAGGAAATTTTCAGGTCTTGTCCAGATGGAATTATAGTATTAGAGTAATTTTAAGATAATGTAAATGCTAGAATAAAGGTTATGAATGTTTGTGAATGTTTTAATGCTTTATATAGTCATACAGGCTAGTACTGACAAAAATGTTTAGTCTTTCAAAAAGAGAAAAAATAAAAAAGCTGCAGTTAAAATAACACCATATGAAAATATGGCATTTGCAAACTTGAATGGAAAATTTATTGTTGTTTCTAAAAATTACTAAAAATAATTTCTAAAAATTGTTACAGATATTTATAAGAGGGCACTATAACATATGAATAGGGACTTTAGAGTTTAATATGCATTTTCTGAAAAAATTGAATTTATTTTCTTATAAAGAAAGACTGAGTGCAAAGGAGATGGTAAAAGAATGTATTAATTCCTCACTAGTCAAAAATGTACCGTTGGGAACTCCAGTAGCAACCGGTGGGCACGTGGTAGTTACATGGCACACATGTGCTGCGTGCCTCCTCTGTAAAAGGTAGTATAGTAGGCACATGGCAGAATAGTATGTTTTGAGAATCACCAGGACTGGGCAGGTATTAGTTACCATTGCAATTCTAAGTTATTGAAAGTATATAAGTGATAAACAATCAAACATATTTACTGAATGGTTAGATGGATTGGTGGTTGATAGGGTTAAATTAGTGGTCAACACCTTAGGCTTCAGTTTTTCTACTACTAAATTGTTTCCAAGTCTTCCAAGTCCAGGTTACTATACATGTTTTGCCTCAATTTCCACCTAAAATGTATTGATTGCATGAGATATAGTTTAGGATTTACAAAACTTAGTCCATTAGGTTGAACCATAAGCCATTACTGTTTTTTGTGGTTCAAGTATCAGCAGGATAAATTAATAAAAAATTAATAATAAAAAGTGGTAAATATTTAAATATGGAATATAATTTCATAGGTTTCATGTAATACTTAGAAAGTAATTTATTCTGTCCAATAAAAAATCCAGCAGGCTATTTTATAGATATTGACAAATTGATTCGAAAGTTTGTAAAGTAAGATAAAGTCCAAAGTTACCCAACATAATACAGAAAAATAAAACTTTCACATATATATGTGTATATGTTTATGAGCTCTTAGGTAAACTGTGGATTTTCTTTGTGTTTATTTTGCACATACACACATATATGTTTATAGTTTACATTATAATGCAGCACTACAACAGGTGCTAAAGATAAAAAATGAATACAAGGTGGCTCTAAAAATGTAGAATTCATGTGTTCTCCTTTGAATGTGATCATAATGTGGAATGTTATGGTGACAGACAAAGGTATGCTGGGTTTGGTGGTGCTAAGTAATCTTCAGAGAATCTTTAGGCATTGCTTGGAGTTATCGACACAACTCCAGCCTCCACCCCAATACACACACACACACACACACACACACACACACACACTGCAAGCAGGAGATTAAGTTTGGACTCTGAGTCAAAAGAAAAAGTCTATCCTTGTTTTTTTTCTTTTTTTTAACTTTTTCTTCTCAGTAATATTGCCTTAAAATTGATAATATAAAAGAGGGGGAAACCAACCAAACCAAACCTTCAGCTCTGCCCTCTTCCTCCCACTTTAGAGTACATGTGCATGAAGATAAGACATATATGTATATGTGCATGAAAAAGCCATGCAACCATGTGCCTACCCAGTATTTAGTGCCTGAAAGGCCTTGCCCTGCTACAGCCATACTACAGAAATGTAAGACATTTTTGGGAAGAACAGGGTGGGAGAAACCATCCACAGAATTAAGTAGCTATTTCCCCTCTGGCACACTCATGTTGTGGCTCTTTTCCTGTTTTCCTGACTGGCCATCCATCACATTCTTAGTATACCGCTGATCCTCACTGTCACCTCACTGTGCAATTTCAATGTGACCCAGTGATTTCCAATTTAATGTCCTATGGAAATTTGTAACAGCTCTTGGAACAACATAAGCATGATTTAAGTCTTCTTTACTAAAAATGTATCTGTAGTCAGGATTTGTTTCTAGCTTAATCTTTCCTATATTGCCTACATGTTCACAGTAGGCATATTTTGTCTTAAAAACCTAAATGATTAGAGATAAAATACTAATTTGGCTATGTTTATAATTTTAATTATTCTGCAATGTAGGCCCCAGATGATGATTTGCAAGTCATTTAACCTCTTTGAATAGCCAAACTCACAAATGGGAATTTACAGTATCAGGCATGCTTGACAAGGAAAGGTTTGGATGCCAAGTAAGGAATCGGTTTTCCAGACAAATGCCAAAGCATTCTGTGTTCTGCTTATATTCATAATTGCCAGCAGCCTTTCTAAATGACTTGTTCTAATTCCTCTGCAAATTATGCTTTGAATTTTTAAGAAATTGACTTAATGGTTATGGATCTCCCTCAAAGTTTCCATTTTTTCAGCATGAAAAGTATGGAGAGATTATTTTGTGTGGTTCCGAGAACCTCCTCTTGTCTTTCACCATATCCTGAGAACCAATGTTTTCATTTTCTAACCATACTAATCTGTCACTGGGTAATGTGGAGGTAAAGGAGCAGTTAACACTCACAAAAAGTCTTAATATCATTAGCTTTGAATGTGCTGTGTCTCTTCTCATCTTGTTATCATGGAATACACACTATTGTTTTCAAGTATTACATTAAAAAAGGGTTTAAGTCTTTTGTTGCAATATATAGACAGCATCTTCCAAGGAATCACATAAATACTTGAAACAACAAAAAGTCACAGGTTGTAATAGGGACAGGCAGGCTTACTTTTCCCCTCTAGAATACAAATCAATATTAAAGGTGCAAAGTTCAGGCCACATCAAGCTGCATGATCTGGGGGCAAGCACCTTGAATTATTTAAATTCAGAATGCTTCCAATGTACATATTTTCCAAATAAAAATCCTGAACATGGAAAGCAAATAAAGTTTAATATCTTATACAAGGTTGAGGGATGTACCAAAGGTTGCTGTGCTGAGTGCTAGTATGTAAGAATTATCTACACATAAAATGTATACCTATTTACATTATGTAATCTAATTTAGATACATTATTTTCCACTACTTTTGATGGAGTCCAGGTTATCTATTATTTTGTTTTGTTTTATTTTCTTTCATTGTCTGTGCTAATGAGCCATATTTAAGAAACCATTGCCAGATCCAAAGTTGTGAGTATTTGATTCTATGTTTTCTTCTAAGAGTTTAATAGCTTCACCTTTTAAATTTGATCCATTTTGAATTAATTTTCTTTATGGCATAAAGTAAGATTCAAACTTCATTTCTAATGTATATATCCAGTTTTCCAAGGATCATTTTTTGAAAAGACTCTTATTTTTCCATTATGTGATTTGTCAACAGTGTGGAAATCTGATTTAGCATAGATTTAAGAGTTTATTTCTGAGCATTCTTTTCTATTTCATTAGACAACATGTCAAACTAATATTCACCAAAACACATTATAATTACACAGTCAAAATCAAACACAAGTCCTGGCTTGCGTGGCACAGTGGATTAAGCACCCACCTGTGAACCAAAGGTTCTATCCCCAGTCAGGGCACATGCCTGCGTTGCAGGCCAGGTCCCCAGTAGGGGGTGAATGAGAGGCAACCACACATTGATGTTTCTCTCTCTTTCTCCCTTCCTTCCCTTTTGTCTAAAAACAAAGAAACACAATGATTAAAAAAAAACACAATGAGAGTCCTAAAAATAGCAAGAGATAAAAATATGGTAACTAACAAAGAAACCCTCATTCAGTTTTCAGCAGATTTCTCAGCTGAAACCTTGCAGGCCAGGAGACAGTGGAGTAATACATTTAAAGTATTAAAAGAAAAAAAAACAATTAAATCAGAGTACTATATTCACAAAATTATCCTCCAGAAATGAAGGATAATTAATATTTTCCCAGAAAAACAAAAAATGAGGAAGTTCTTCTCCACCAGACCTGCTTTATAAGAAATGGTGAAAGGGTATAATGTAGAAATGAAAAGATGCTAAATGAAGCAACATAGGTGTCCATGGGAAGGTGAATGCATAAAGAAGTGAGATATATCTTATAATTTAAATAATATATAATAAAATATTACCCAGCAATAAAAAAGAATAAAATCTTGCCATTTGTGACATCGATGGATTTAGAGGGCATTAAGCTAAGTGACACTAGTCAGGCAGAGAAACACAAATTTGTATGGTTTTATTTATATGTGGAATCTAAAACAAATAAACAACAAAAAACAAACACCAAAGGGATGGTTATCAAAAGGAAGGGAGTGGGGGCGACAAATAAAAAGAGGAAGGGAAATACAGTCAGTAATATTTTGATAAGTTTACACATAACACATGACTAGAATTAGTGGGGTCATCACATTATAAGATATAAAAATGCCTAATCACCTGCAACTAATATACCCAATATAAGATTGTGTATTAACTATACTTAAATAAAAAATAAGTTACAAAAATAAGCTAATCAGTAACATAAAAACATAGATTATACAACACACTAATAAAGTTAAATATACAGTCAGATTTTGAATACTCTAATTGTGCAATATAATTATATGTCCACTATTTAACTATCATTAAAGGAAAAATGTACTAAAACAACTATAGCTCCTATCATTAGTTAATGAATACACAGTATAAAAATGTAAATAGTGACATCAGAAATATATAAGGAGGAATAAAATGGTAGAGTACTTGTGCTCTTAACTAGAAAGAAATTGTAATTATTGGTACAAATTCTATGAAATAAAATAGTCTATATTATCTTCAGATGTATCTTTGAGATCTTGTTTCCATTTTTTTTTTAGATGTACAAGTATACCTAGAATTGAAACTGTTGGATCATATGGTAGTTCTGTTTATAATTTTTGAGGTACCTCTATATGGTTTTCCATACTGACTGTAAAAATTCACGCTACCACTAATAGTGCAAAAATATTCCTTTTTTTTTTTCCTGGCAGTCACCAACACTTGTTTTATTGATAGCCATTCTAACAGGTATGAGCTGATATTTCATTGTAGTTTTAATTTGTATTTTCTTGATGATTGGAATTATTACATCTTTTCATGTACCTTTTAGCTATCTGTATATCATCTAAAAAATGTCTATTGAGTTCTTCTGCCAAATTTTCAATGTCTGATTTCTGTTATTGAATTTTATTAGTTTTTTTGTGTATTTTGGATATTAACCTAACCTCTTACCGAATAGATGGTTTGAAAGTAATTTATTTGATTCTGCCAGTATGCTTTTTATCTTTTCTCATCATTTGCTGTACATAAACTTTTTAGTTTGATGCATTTTCACTGACTGATTTTTGCTTTTGGTGTAATCTAAAAAAGTTGTTGCCAAAAACAATGTCAAGTAGTTGTTCTATATTTTTTTCTAGAAGTTTGATTCTTTCAAGACTTATGCTAAATCTTTAACCCACTTCAAGTTCATACTTCTCTTTACTTGTAAATAGTCATCGTAGTAAAAGGAACAACCTAATATGTCTTTAAGATTTTGGAACATATTGTTATTTTTTATTTTTATTTTTTTATTTTAATTGTTGTTCTTATACAGTTATCTGTCTTTCACTCCTGTCCCAGCCCACCACCCCAATTTCAGTGTCTTTGGTTATATCATGCTTGCTTGTTTGTTTGTTTATTGGGAACATATTGTTCTTAAATGCACATCAAAATTTCGCTTACTGCTTTGAACTCTGATTTTACAAGAAAGAGGTCCTAAGAAGTAAAACATCAAGTTGAATCCTAAGTGTTTTATGCAGAAGTACTCGAGTCCCTTTTATTCTTTAAACACAAAACCTCCCAACTCTCTTGGGTAGATTTGGTGCCATATTATATGGGTTGTGGAACCAAAATTTCAAACAAGGACCTTACAACTAATCATGTCACAAATGATTTATCTTTGTATTTTATGAATGATTTACTGCTATGTATTCCATCATGCATAGGCCTTTTTATCAACAGTTGTGGATCTACAAAAACCAGGATTTGTATTATTGACTTATTACAGGATTTTTATTAATGGCTTATACTTATGAGCTCCCCATTTTCTGTTTTTTGTTCTCATTTTTTTTAGTTTTTTTTTCTGGGTTGGTATTAGATAGATACCCAAGGAGCATAATGGTGAAATGGTGAGCAAAATTAACCTCATGCTCTTATACATAGGAATTGAAGTATTGAAGTCCTGACTCCACCTGATATTTCTCTGTATTGTCTGGTTCAGAAAATAGATGGAATTATATATATACATATATATATATTTCACATATTCATAGTGAAGAATGGAAAAATAATTTCAGGTAGATAAATATCTATATTTAATATAAACTATTATGTCATAAATACACATATATACACAAATACATATTTGAGAAAGGTATAGAATACAGATTTTGGAATGATAAGAACCATTTAATTTTCTATATGCAAAATATATGGTGTTTTGTGAAAAGTGAAAATGGGAATGTTGAATGGGGAGTTGGATGTATAGGTCTTTGAGAAGTAAGGTTTCGGTTGTAACTATAAATTATGAAGTTGCTAAGTGGTTGAGACCACATTAAAAAAATAAAACATTGAACAAGAAATTTGAGCCCAGGCAGAGCAGATAGAATTACTTAGCGGTAACTATGTTAGGAACTGTTTCCAGATGAAAGGCTGGCATACTGGGGGGAACACTGTTGAGTGCTCACATAAGGCTAGGATGCACTGTTTCTTTTGCATTAAGTGGCATAGAGTATATATTAAATATTGATACTTGCCTACCTAAAATATTACCTCAATTTCCACTATGATATGTGGGGGATAAAATATGCAAATTATTTTATTTTTGAAATATTTATTTATTTCAAAAGATACATATTTAACATAACATTGTATTAATTCAATAAGTACAGCATAATGGCTTGACTTGATGTTTATATTGCAAAAATGATTATAACAATATATTTGATTGATGCATCCGCCACCTCTCATAGGTACATTTTTCTTATACTGAGACCTTTTAGGATCTACTTTGGTAACTGTTAAATATACAATAGAGTATTGTTAATTACAGTCCTCAAGCTGTGCATTACAACTCCAGAACTTTTTTTTTTTAATTGGAAGTTTATACCTTTTGAGCATGTTCCCCTATGTCCCCCTCTCTTCCACCTCTTGCTTCTGGCAACTATCAACCTGTTTTTTCTCTCTATGGGAATAGCTGGAGCAGGCTATTTTGCAATAAAAAATAACCTTGAGCATGGAAATAACCCAATAAGAAATATAGAGCAGAAAATAGGAGTTTAAAATGTCAGTATCTCCAAGCTGAAAACCTGGTGTATCTTTTTTGTGCTTCTTTGATTTTAAAGAAATATAACCTGTTAGCAAGCTAACCCTATTGTTAATTTGGTTATAAATTACCAGAAGTTGAACACAGGTCATATCTGATACAAAGAAATTAGTACAGCTAGTAAGGACTATTTCTATTAAGTTGAAATAAGACTGAAAGGAAGATAATGGATAGGCTAAGAAAATCAATTTATTTAACAATTACAAAAATCAAAATATAAACCTAGAATTAGTTGAGTCATTTGCATTTAGTCATTGGTGAAAATTCAGATATGGTATTTGTCACTGCTGAGTTTATTGCCTAGTCACTGGCTATATTTCAACCCAGGGTATTTGCTCTCTTCAATGAACTATTTTTCCTAAAAAGTGACATCCATGTACATGACTTCAACTACAACTTTTGTCTTAAAGAGTTTCAAAATTAGTATTCTCTGGCCAAGATCTTGATTTTGATATCCCCTTATTATTTAATATAACTTGCTATTATTGTTATTTCAAGCTAGTTGGCTCACAAATAACTCAAAAGTAAACCAATGTATCTATACCTACATATTAAGATATTTCCCAATTTTCTATAGCTTTTCTCCCTTACCCCATTCCTCTAACAAGGGTGTACATATTTTTTTTTATTTTTTATCCAATTTCCTACAGAAATAAATAACACCACCATCTGCAACTTCTTCAAGTTGAACATATCATAATTACCTAAGATTTAGTCTTCCTTTTTCATAACTTCTCAGCACCAAATTGTTTAGCAATATCCTACAATCTGCTCATAAATATATTTGGAATCTATTATATCTTTTTTCCAAAATCATTTTCATTATCCTAGCCCATGAGCTTTCAAATATTTAAAATAGATTTTAGTAGTTGCATCTGTTCATAAATATATACTTATGTACACATTTATATATGTATATCTCCTAATTATGTATACCTATACATAGGTATACATAATTATACCTAATTATGTATTGCTTTAAAATTCACATTTTTTTGTAACTAGAAGTCTTCATATATTATTCACATTGTCCATTTACCCATTTTAAAGGTACTCTCTGCACAAAAACAAATTCTTCAAGTTTTTTTTTTTTTCTTACGGAACACTTCTTGTCTGTTTTCCCTTTGAACTTTAGGTTAAGTTACTCATCCAGTAACCTTGACCTAAGAAACACCTCCCAACATTGGAGTTTTCTGGAAGAGCAGCCATTCCACTCTTCTGGAATCATATTTTATGTTCTTCTTCATGTTCATGGCTTTAGACTAAGAACCTGGGCTAATGCACGGAAGCTGAGCATTTTTCACCATAAGCTCTATTTTTCATGGAGTCACAGGCAATGTCAAACTTCTTAAATTCCAGATTCATGGTATTTACCAACATATTGGCAAATATATTCAATAATTATGTATTAATTGAATATAGTATATTGTCTCCCTGCACTTTCTCCCCAGTCCTAGGTGAAGGTGAATGAGGAGAACTCATAGCGGCAGGTTTGTTGCATTGTCATGCATTCAACAGACGGCCAACAAGGAGTCTGTGATATTAGTTAAATGAAGGTCATTAGAATAGGAGTAAACATACTATTTTTCAACAAGAGGGATTTTTCTGTTATTTTGTTCAGAATAAAGTGCATTGCTAAATTAAGAGGTAAATTTTAACTCCTATTCCTGAGTAAATATGTTAAATGAACCATTTTTATTTTCTCTGATACCTGTGGCCAACATTGTTGTGCACTCAAATCAGAATATATGTGAAGCATACATGATTCTAGAAACAGCTATTATTTTAAGGAATGAAAGACAATGTAATCTGAAGAAATGGTCTTGCTCTGCTGGTGTGAAAAACATTGCACTTTCTATTCCATGTAGTCAAAGAAAACTTTTTATAGATTTATCATGGTATTCCCAAATATAAAAGAGTAAACACTTAATGCTAAGGTATATATTTAATATCTGTTTGAGTAACATTACAAAAAGTATTTGTGAAATATTTAGGTTGCAGTTTCATCGTTGATATACTTTTATCAATTGGGTTTCCAGAAAAAAGATAGATTTCATCTGTTTTATTATTCATACTGTATTGAACACTGATCTAATGAGTGTATTCTTTGAGTCAACCACACAATACAGTTTTTGAAACACTAATAAAAACATGGAACTAAGGGCAGATACAGATCAAGGAGAAGGGAAATAAAGAATATGCTAGTATTTGCAGATTTCTCTATTGCACTGAAATTTTTCTCTGATGAACCTATAAAACAAGAGTCAATATAAAGAAGATGATTTATATGGCTGTTACAACAGTACCTTGACCACATTTATTCCTGATTTTACAAAAATTCTCAAGTAAGTAGCATAGAAATATACATGCTGAACTGTCAGTTTTTCCATAGTTTTTCACCTTATGAATATATAATACGAGTCAAAAACCTTTCAAAAATGTAATTACTTTTTTCTGCCAAACGATACATGAGGTAAACTATATGATTTCACAAATTTCTCATGACAGTTCAAATAGTAATTTACAAACCACCTTAATGCAGTTGTCTTGCTTCTTAACAATGCTTGGCACATTGTTATCTTAAAAGCTAAATATGATGAAGAAAGATTTCTAATTATTAAATGCTTAGCATTACTCATTGTATATCAAATTAAGTATGCTATAGAACATTTCTGAATTTAAATACATTATTTTAAATACAAATGTAAACTAACATCAGATAGATTTTAAAATAATTACTATTTGAAAATCACACTTCCCATTACTGAAATGAATATTGGTAAATTAAATTTTTATTAGAATTACATTTTTCAAGAAAGTTTAAAGTATCGTTTAAACATAATTGATTAATGTTCAAGCCAGTAATTATTCAGAATTTCTAAAATCTTTTTAAAATCTATTCTTCTTATCCTGTTGAGAGGCAATAGTGGGCTCAGCATAAAACTAATACTGTATATTTGGTGCAGTTGAATTGATCATTTGTACATTTGTTTTGAAATTTGTGCTTAAATGCACTCTCTCAAACTACATTTAACCATAGATCTTGTAGTGTTAATATTTACCCCTTTCCCTTGACACCAAATCCCGTCTTTATCGGCTCAGATGCTAGGCAAGCACTTTTAGTTTGAACAGATGGCAATTACCTGAATTTATGGTAGGGGTTTTGTGAATGGAAAAGTCTGAAAAGAAAAGGAAACATTTGAATCTGCTTGAGGGTCAGGTTAGTGCCAAAAGAGAAATATAAAATCTAATGTGGCCTTAGTGACACATTATCTGTTTGCTGGTCCAGCAGTAGATATGTGTTTGTCGTTATTCTATTGTGCCGTTTGGTGGTTCAAGTCCTCTGAATTCAGCTACTCCCTGATGCCTGCCATGGACCACGCATTTCTGCTTACAGGGGAATTTTGAGTACTGTATTCTCTATGAATGATATTTATCTGTGGCTTTATTACCAATTACTGACTCATCCTCATTTTCTGTTCAAACTATTCTTCAACAGTATTTTCTTCATTTACTTTTTCATTATCCAGTTTCAAGAGACTCATGTAGGTAGTACTGTCATTCTAAGTTACTTCAGAGTCCACTGGCCACTCTAAAGAGAGTTGCCTCTGACTAAATTCAGCCCGGTTCCTGCCCCCTATGACCAAATGAGATCAACTGTTCTTTTCCAGAAGGAGTTGTAGCAAGGCAGTTTTCTACATGAGTGTATGTTCGTTCAGCCACTCTGGTGGTATACAATTTTTGGAGACCCCTTTCAGTAACGTGACTTGGAAAATACTCCAAAGACAAAGCCAAAGATTACAGTGTGCTATTCCTGTGGGCCGTTGCTCCCTGTCTGACCCAGCCTCTGAGGTGAGACACACTTACTTCCCTTTATTGCAGAATTTACAGCACTTGCATCAGATATATGAAAAGACATTTAATTGCTAATGGTTCAGCATTCTAAGAGAGTTAAAGACTTAAAAATTCACATTAAAAACTTAGACTCTCTGTTATATAAAAGCTACATCATTCTTCAAAGAAACTAAAGGTATGTAATTTTTATTTTTTGAAAAAAAGAAAAATTTCAAGGCAAAATTTATTTTAAAATATACCTAAATGCTAAGACAAAGGAAAGCTACTAAGCCAATAAAGAGGAAATTTGATCTTTTCAATGAAGTGTGGAGTTTAAGTTGCCAAAAGAGAAGTGGGAAGTAAATTCTAGGTATAATCCAAATCATTGATATAAATTTATATTTGTTTTTGTATAGGAGAGACTATTGACCAGAATTATTAGAGCAAAGCTGTATATTGGGGATTTTTTAACATAAAACTAGATGAATAAAAATGTGATAGTTGGGTTTTAAATACTATAAACAGGTACTGTAAAGTAAGTACTACCTGGAGCAGGCTGTAGGGAAAATATGAGATTCCTGACAATGAAAACAAACATTTTTTGCTTCTTTTTCTCTCTTAGAAGATCAGGCAGAGTGGCTCATCGGGCAATGAAGTCAAGTGACTAAGAGCTTAAACTTTGGCATCCGACAGACTTGCATGTTCCTTACAAAGACTTTTTATGTATTAGCTTCATTAAATTTGTGTATTGACATTGGGTCAGCTGGACCTCCCATCACCCCTATGACTGAGTGATGTCCACAGTGTCCTGTCCTTAACAGCCCTGTTCACCTCCTGTAGACTCATGCTTGTGGCTTCATTTATGGAGTTGACCCATTTCCTATTTGGTCTTTCTTCTTTACCTCTATTTTTTTCAGCATTATTGCCTTTTCCAAAGAACCTTATCCTCTCATGATATGACTGAAGTAGGACAGTTTCAGTTTTGTCACTTTTGCCTCCAGCAGTGTTTCAGTCTTAATTTGCTCTAGCACCCACTTGTTACATAACTTCACTGAGTATAGTTTTTCCTTATTTGTGAATTCAGGATAATGCTATTCACCCATATGGTTGCTGTGATAGATAAAATTATAAAGATAAGAAACCAAGCAAAGGATGCAGCACATAATATATGCCAATGAGTTGATAACTATTTCCACATTTTCCTAAGAATAACACCAAACTGCATTAGAATTTAGGGTTCTGGAACCTACTTTATAAAGACCAACCCTCCTGCCCTGGCTGGTGTAGCTCAGTGGATTGAGCACAGGCTGCCAACCAAAGGGTCACTGGTTCAATTCCCAGTCAGGGCACATGCCTATGTTATGGGCCAGGTCCCCAGTGGTGGCCATGTGAGAGGCAACCACTCATTGATGTTTCTCTCCCTCTCTTTCTCCCTCCTCCTCTCTCTAAAAGTAAATAAATAAAATCCCCCCTCTCTAAAAATAAATAGATAAAATCTTTTTAAATATTAAATAAAATAAAAGCTGACACTCCTTACAACCACTTTGAGCTTCACTACCCAAATCTGATTAATGAGAACTAGATAAAATGATATCTGAATATCTACATGGAGGTAATGTTTTTTATGTCTTTAGGGAATATTATAAAATTATACATGGTACCTCTAAATTATACCAATATTAAGCTTACATACACATACAAAATTAATTTTCCTCATCACCTCTTAACCTGAGAAACAATGTCCTCACTTGACTTACACCTCTCTATCACTATTCATAAGTAAGCTGGCAAACTGTACAATTTCACCATCTCAGAATCTGAACCTACTCTTCCAATCCATTACTAAAGACCTTGCTACCATTTTGTCTAGCTCTTTCCCAGTTTTAAGTCAACAGCAAGAATAGTTTTTGGCCCACTGTAGTTGTTAAGTTAGTATTAAGCGAATAATAGTGTAAATAAATAAATTAATTATTAAACTTCACTTAAGTCACATTTTTAAAAAGCATACCTCTTTGTGAATTTGTCAGAAATCCAAACCGTATTTTATATTAAAGCTTCTATTTTGAAATGTGTTTCCATTTTCAAACAACTAACATACTAGAAACATAACTTATCTCTAACTGTAGTGAAGTTATGTCTACATAAGGGAATGAAATTCATAGTTTCTAACTGGTAATGTTTTAACATCTAAATAATAAAATGTATTATTAATTTAACTTTTCATTAGAGGTGATTAAAAAAGAAAATGTCATTTTTATTTTGAATGTTTGTAATTATATAGTCAGTTTGTAATTATGCCAATAGGAAAAGTTGATATAAAATTTTTAACAATTCATATTTTAAATTATTTGATATAGAAAACACTTGTGAAAATTGTGTTAAGTTCAGTCAGACTTCCAGTCAAGATGATGGAGTAGGTGAACACTGTTTGATTCATTTTAAGACTACATCAAAATTACAGCTAAATTATAGAACAGCAATCCTTGGGAAACATCTGAAGACTAGCAAAACAGACTTTCAAATATAACTAAGGATGTAAAGAAGAGCCACTTGGATACTGTTAGGATGGGCAGAGACATAAAATAAGCTGGTCCTGCATCCATCTGTGGCACTTAAGAATTAGGAGAGATACCTTGTTTGACTACAGAGGTCCCCACTGAAGAGCAAGTGGTCCCAGCACCTCACTGGGCTCCCCAGCCTGGGAGTCACTGCTGAGGAAAAAAAAAAAAAATATATATATATATATATATATATATATATATATATATATATATATAGTGTGTGTGTGTGTGTGATTAGACATAATGTAGGTCTAATTATACTGGAAGCCCTCACAACAGCTGGCTGTGAAAATCAGCACGGACTCACCATGGGGGAGACCAAGAGCTGATGGAATGCCAGGCATTCTCTCTCTCTCTCTCTCTCTCTCTCTCTCTTAATTTTTATTGAATTTATTGGTGTGACATTGGTTAATAAAATTATACAGGTTTTAGTGTACA
The DNA here is from genome assembly GCA_004027475.1 of Anoura caudifer. Lineage (NCBI taxonomy): Eukaryota > Metazoa > Chordata > Mammalia > Chiroptera > Phyllostomidae > Anoura > Anoura caudifer. The sequence goes on along the minus strand of PVKU01000285.1, from coordinate 514,725 downwards.
ATTCTATGACATGTCATCTGTACATTGTATCATGTGCTCACCATAAAAATGCAAGTCTCTTTACATCACCATTTACCCCCACCTGACCCTTTTCTACTGACCCCATGCCCCTTCCCCTCTGGTAATGACTGTACTGTTGTCTGCATCTGTGAGGTTTTTATTGTTTTGCTTAATCCCTTCACCTTTTCTTGCCCCCTCATCCCCTTTCTCTTTGACAGTTGTCTGTCAGTTCCCCATATTGTGAATCCTTTCCTATTTTACTAGTCAGTTTATTTTGTTCATTAGACTGCAATATAAGTGAAATTTTATGTTTTCCCTTAAGGGTCAAAGCACAGACTTACACACTCAGAAACACTCACTCTAACCTCCAGAGAAGAGGCAGCAGCTGGAAAAGTGCCAGGGGCATTCAAGGAGGAACTGAATTGTTTGGTTTTGGGGTGAGACCTGGAGGGACAGCCAGCAGACACCTTTGTCCTTTCCTTGAGCCCTCCCTCAACTCAGCCTGCAGGCATAGGTCGACACAAAGTCTCAATTTCCATTTACCCAGCTAACACTACTCTCAGCCCATCCTGGAGATTTTCTGAGACCCTGTCCTACTCAGTTCACACATCTGGCCCAAACTTCTTTTTTGAGGCTAACTCACACAAGGTGCCAGCTTGGGCCTGCCCTGCAGACTTTCTGACAATCTTTCAAAAGTCTACAAACTCCAAACAAGTATCATCTGGTGCTGCGCCTCTTGCAGAGTGACTCAAGCCCGGCACTATTGGCATCTAGCCTCAGGCCATAGCATAACCATTCCTGTGTGGCTCCAAGCCCAGCATAGATCAACCACAGATCACGCCATAGCTCCTACAAGGTAGCCCCAGGCTAGAGCAAACCTGCACCAGAGCCCTTCCTATGGAGAGACAGTTCCGGACTACAGCTTCCACAACTGATTCTCATGTAAGTTAGGTCATCTTGTTTTGAGATGGTTTGTTACACAGCAAAAAAATGACTGAAAGCTGTTGTGTCTGTATGTTAGTGTATTCACATGTGTATGGGCAAGCATGTCTTATGCATGCACGTAAGTGGTTTCTTTCTACTGATCTGCATATGAATGGTGCCTATTACAAATTTGCCGAACAAGTAAAATAGTTGTCTTTATGACTTAGACTCAAATACATCTTTTTTCCAAGAGTGGAATTAAAAACAGCATTTACTTTTATAATTGCATACATTTTATACTAGGCTATTAAGATACATTTGAGATAAATTCTTTGGACTTCATTTATAAAGAACATACTGATCTTTCCCTATAAAAATCAATGCTGAATGCCCACATATTTTCTGCTTCAATGTATGAAAGTGAAAAGTGTTCAGCAATGTGATGTGTTATTTCTGAAGACATTTATCAATTGAATGAGTAAATAAAATATTCAACAGGAAAACATAAGAGGTATATTTAATACCAGCAGGTGAATAAATATTTTCTTTTTTCAAAGAGAATTTTAAGATACTGTATATAAGATACTGTAAATAGAAAAGCAGAGGTGTTAAAGAAAGAAAAACCAAAAAAAATATTATCTTCACTGAACATATTTCAGTTGGAGGTCACCACTATAACAAAATTCAGTATGCAAGTCAATGCCAGTGGCAGACTGATGCTGAATGCATGAAGCCAAAACAAAACACAAGAGATTAGAAAGGCAGATATATATATATATATATATATATATATATATATATATATATATATTTTTTTTTTTTTTTGGTTTAGAGCTTGATTGTTTTTCCTCTGTTTGTAGTTCTGATCTTAATAAGATCTGTGTTGCTTTCAGAGGGTAAAAACAGAGGCATTGCAGTATAAGTTATCTCCATTCACCTTGGAAGAGTCAGAAACTTGATTAGGGTGCTGGCTTTCAAACTCTATTAATTTAGCAGCTATATGGTGAGCTCAATCAGTAGTGGAAAAGTGAGAAATATGTACGTCCCTTTGTTGCAGAGTTTTCTGGGAAAACTCACTATCCGGTTAATGACATATGTTATCCACTATAACCTGTACTTGTGTTATCATAAATTAGCTTTTTGTCAGATGTATGTGAAATATAGCATGTTATCAAGAACAAAGTACTTAATGAATGAACTATTCACTACTTACTACTAGATGTAATTATAAGAAGTAATCTTGTGAGACTACAACCCCCTACATACATTTTTCCTACAATGAAGGAGTAACATAACTATGTTATGACATTGTCTATCACGATTAAATTATACTAATACTATTAAAACACCTGGCTAACTATGAAAATTATACCAACACTACTGTTGCCATTATTCCTGTTACTGACTCCTCAAAAGGGTTTGCATTATTGCTTACCATCCTGGAAGCAAACCTAAGAAGCAGTTATAATTGTTCCCATTATATGGGAGAAAAACCAAGTCTTAGTAAGATAAAATAATTTTCAGCTTCACTTGCATGGTGACAGATCTCAATTTGAAGCCACACGATCGATTTGAAATCAAATATTTAATTTTTTTATTGAACTAAATGCTAAATATTATCTGAATTCAGTGATTCTTATATGCCATTATTTATGCCTGCAAAAGAAATATAAATCTATCCTACATATTTAGTAGTTGGAACAAAATGATATTCCACATAAATGGAATGTAAAAGTCAACAAAATACAGAATTTAAGACATTTAAATAGAATTGAAATAGCACAATATTCTAAAGTAAAATTGTACATGGAAAAGATCAAAGGAGGTATTCTTGAAATTGCTTCACATAGCAGACAACCAGAATAAAAACTTCCTGTGACAACATTGTGAGATCTTGTGATGTAAAATTTCTTTTTTTTATTTTTTAAATATATTTTATTGATTATGTTATTACAGTTGTCCTATCCCCCCCTTATTCCCCTCCACCCTGAACCCCTTCCTCACCCATACTCACCCTCTTAGTTCATGTCCATGGGTCCTACATATAAGTTGTTTGGCTTCTCCATTTCCTATACTACTCTTAACTTCCCTCCATCTAATTTGCACCTACTATTTATGCTTCTTTTTCCCTGTACCTTTTCCCCCATTCGCTTTCCTCCCCCTCTTCACTGATAACCCTCCATGTGATCTCCATTTCTATGAATCTATTCCTGTTCCAGCTGTTTGCTTAGTTTTTTTTTTTTTTTTTTGGTTTGGTTGTTGACAGTTGTGAGTTTGTTGCCATTTTACTGTTCATAGTTTTTGATCTTCTTTTTCTTAGATATGTCCCTTTAACATTTCATATAATAAAGTCTTGGTGATGATGAACTCCTTTAACTGACCTATCTGGGAATTACTTTATGTGCCCTTCCATTCTAAATAATAGCTTTGCTAGATAGAATAATCTTGGATGTAGGTCCTTGCCTTTCATGATTTTAACTACTTCTTTCCAGCTCCTTCTTGCCTATAAGGTTTCTTTTGAGAAATCAGCTGATAGTCTATGGGAATTCCTTTGTAGGTAATTGTCTCCTTTTCTCTTGCTACTTTTAAGATTTTCTCCTTATTTAATCATTATTGGAAAACCTTTATTCCAAGTCTAAAGGAATAACCGAATGAAAAGGCCAATCCCACCGTTTCCATAGCAATCCACTGTAACTGTGCCCTAAACAAGAGTGCAGTCTCTGAGATGGAGAGGTGAGAGACGATGATGAAGGGTTAATTGATTTTTTTGTATTTGGATCATTGTATCTCTTGCTTAAAACTACATGCTAGGGATGCTTAATTTAATTAGCCTCATGAGGTTTAGCAATTAAAACAAATAACATTCACTAGTGTTTATTCACTTATTCAACAAATTTATTGAGCATTTCTTCTGTCCCAGACATTATTCTAGCTCTAGACATATAGCAGTGAACTGAATAAAGATAAGGTAAAGGGCTGAAAAATGTCATCAAACTGGAAGAGCACATTAAAGACAGAAAAAAGGTGAAGAGATTAAGAAAAATTATATAAGTAAAAAAGTATGTATATAAACATATAAGTGTGTGTGTATGTGTATCATATAGACAAAAACAACAGTATGGTGATAGACAGAGAAAAAGGGCAGTGGGGGGAGGTGGGAGAGGGCAAAGGGAGGTTAAATGGTTTTGGAAGAAAAGTTCATTTTTGGCAATGGGCACATGATACAATGTGCAGATGACATTTTTGTTGAGTTGCAAAATTGAAACCTGTATGAGTTTCTTAAACAGTTTCATCCTAATAAACAAACACACAAAAATGTCAGAACTCTGTGTTCTGAAGAAGCTTTAGAAGTGAATTTGAATTTGGCCTTAAAGAGTAAGTAAAGTTTGGGTCAGAAGAAGAAAAATAGTAAGTTAATCCACACAAAAAAATTCAAGCTCAAGGGCAGCATGAGTTTGTTGTGAAGATTTTTTGTTTGGTTTGTTCTTTCTTTCAACACACAATATTATATTATATATATATTTGTGATGGTGTATATATATATAAATTTATGCTGGCGTAAATATACATATTATATCAACACAAATAATGTCCCTTTTTTATTACAAAATCATAACCATGTAATTCTGTAACATAACAATATTACACTGAAGCACACATTTTAGGTGAAATATTCAAATTTAAACTACAAATTATTACACCCATATTATTACCCTAACAACTACACTCAAGCAGGCCTTACTTCTTCTAGACCCTGTATATCTGTCCAGAAGGTATCCAGCCATGTAATGTGAAAAATAGAGACATCTATTGAAGGAGATACAAGAAACATTTCACATAGAACAATGACACCTCCTTCAAAGTAGACACCTTGGGACCTCATTGCCATCTGGTGCCCTGTCATATTTTCCTGATCTCATCAACAGTCTGAAATTTCTTCCCTTTCAAAGGTGGTTCAATTTTGGGAAAAGCCAGAAGTTGTAGGGGCCAAATCTGGGCTATAGGAGGCGCCAAGTCACCTGGGTGATTTGAGGCAAAGATCTCTGCATGACACACAACCCATGAGCAGGTGCATTGTTGTGATGAAGCTGCCAGTCACCAGTTGCCCATAGCTGTATCCTTCTGAATCATCCAAATAGTTTCTGCAGAGGAATGTGAAGCTTAAATACAAAATCTGATGCACGTTTGTTGCTCTACGTGCTCAGTCATTTTGAATGCTATAGGCACACAGTACACATGCTCACTCAATGGCGTCTACCACCCCCAGTGACTAGTACAGTGAGGTCATCATTGTTCACAAATGCACACTCCAGTCAACTCTTCTTGGTGGATGTTGTGCAAACCATTCTTGTTTTATTAACAATGGCTGGACTTTTTTCAGACAGTTCTCATGCACACACACACACACATTTGGTAGTAAAGCTGTATATATGAGGAACTACAAATCACTTTATAAATCATTACACTTTGAAATTTAAATCTGAAGTATAGTGTCCTAAGTTAGAAAACTGTGTTCCTGATTTGAGACCTTTATTCTCTTCTGATATAACCATATAATGCTGTTACTTGCCTTATTAGCATTACTTTAGTTGCACATCACAAATTTTGATATAATATGTTTTTTGTCAATTCAATATATTTTCTAACTTCATTCGTGCCTTTCTGTTTGTTCAATACACTGTTTATAGGCCAGTTGTGTATTTTCCATATATATATTTATTTTCTAGATGTATTATCTTATTTCTAGTTTACTTAGACAACATACTTTGTATGATTTCAATATTTTAAGTTTGTTTTGTATGCCTTTTTTGTAGATAGTTGAACTGCTTTTGAATATCTATGTGTCAGCTTATATTAGCAGCTGTTAAAATGAGCTTAGAACTCAGAGGAGAGGTCATAGAGATACATTGAACTTTTGGAAGAGAGGAGAGTTAAATGATTTCAAAACATCTGCTCAAGTGAATCCAGTATAGGATGAAGAAAAGCTGAAGGAACGCTACCTTTAAATATATTGGAATAACAGGGACATGTGTTATCCACCAACTTGAAACAATTTAAAAACTGGTAAAAAACAAACAGTTGTCTTCGAGATATTGGGTGTCATGAATCAAAATACAATGATTCTGAGAGATGGGGCACAAATATGAAACACTTTATTATTGCCAGAGTTTAGGGCCTACAGCCTTGAACGTGTTTTCAAGCTATAATGTAATGAGAGGGAGCCTGGACGGGTCGAGCAGACCTCTTGAATTAGGCAGGGGCATCTGAGAGCCTGTGAAAGAAAAAGCAGTTAGAGTTTGTAACACAGAGTATTGGAAAAGAGAGTTGCACACACAGAGAGAACTCTGGAGATCTGCCGGTTTCCTTAAAATATGGATAAGAACACAGATGCTCATGAGGAAACTACCTGAAGGCCCAAGAGAAAATGATACTGCTAGAAAATAAGAGGGAAAAATACCTGATATTCATACAGAATGACTTCTTTTTTTAAAAAAAATCTTCTTCATGTGCTTTTTTAACTTCTATTTATCTTTGTTTATTTCTACCAACCATACTAGAAAAGCTAGTGATTCACAAGATACTGGGCTGTGTACTCAGAAGAAAATAATTAGACTTAGCTCTAGACTTAACTTAGCTCTTGTCTTGCTTTAAGAATCGCAAAGCAAGGTCCCAAAGAGTCAAGGTGATTCCTAGCAATAAGATTGTGTTCTAGGACAAAGTTAAGGGATAAGTATGGGAATAAGAATTATCCCATACCCAACAAGGTTAAAATGTATGTTTTGTAGCTGATTAAAAAGTACCAGGTATGCAAAAATTAAGACTGTATGATCCATTATGGCAAGAAAAATCATTCAACAGACACTCACCAATGACACCGATATTAGAATAAGCAAACAAAGATATTGAGAGTTAACTTGAAAAAATATATGTATATATTTCAAACATCTAGGGGTGAGCAGTACAATGTTTGAGAAGAAAAAACATGTTAGACAGAATGAATAATAAACTCAATATTACTGTAATGCAGAAGCACCAAACCAGGGAGATGCTTAAGTGTTCCTGTTATTCTGCAAAAAAAAAAAAAAAAAAAACAGAGGACTAGCCGATGTGGACATGCCGTTTAATAGTCACATTGCAGAGGAGTGCACCAATGGTGGTGGGTCTGTACCAGAGACACCACACCTCCTCCAGTCTGAGGTTCTGTCATGAGTGTCTGTTCGTGATATGGTCTTTCCTACAAGTCAGCCATGCAACTGCTCAGCTAACTGCCTGCTGAGCAGCCCAGCACCAAGGAATAGACAAGAGTCACACACGATAACTATGCTATTCACTCAGCTTTTATTGAATACAGGTCCTTTAAAATAGAACAACCACATACATTAATATCCTACTCATACTCTTTAACAATCTATGAGAAATATAATACATATGTAGCAATCAATGGGAATAACAAACCTGAGCTCCAGAGTCTCAGTTTGCAGGTCTGGTAGACAGCACGATGGGCAAGGGAGCTGTCAGCATCTTGCAAGAAAGGATCTCCAGAGACAAGTGGGCAGGATGCAGGCGAAGTCCTCAGTCCAGCAGGGCAAAGCTTCCAGTGGCCAATGCTAAGGGAGATCAGCGTGGCGTGGAGCTCCGCTGTTTCAGTAGTGGTCTGGAACCAGCTTCAATTTTACACTGAAAGTGGAGTACTCCACCCTTCTGGGTCTTTTCACTGATGTCAAGTGTGAAATTTTCCCAGAAGCCTTTGGGTGGTACATGGCTGTTCTGCTTGACACCCTGCTGGCAAATGTGGAATTTCCCCAGAAATCTATCTGCGGGTGGTCCTGCTCTGCAGGCACGGCTACTCCAGCCACATGTACAGACATCTTAAGTGTGTCTCCTTGCCAGGTGTGTTTTTTTCTGAGCACATGGGCAGATATGTCTCCTTGCAGGATGTGTTTACTCTAACTTAAGTCATTTTCTTCCCTCTTGAATCAAATTGTCGTGGCTGACTGACAGCCATTTGAAGTTGATGTAAGTGACTTCACTTTTTAAAAATATGTTTTATGCTATCTTAACTAGACAATGCCATTTTACTGGTCCTGCTCTCCATAGGCTCCTTATAAGGGGTACCAGAAAAAGGAAGTTCTTGTCCTATATGTGACTCTAAACTACATCACCTTGGTGTGTACCTGCAGAAAAAAAAGGTCAGGAAGGAGTCACAGGACAAGAAGCTGTGCCCAAAAGGAGATAAGGAGGAAGTTACAATCCTTTCTTAAAACAACACTCACTCCTCCCTGACCAGCCCTCACCCCGGGTGCTGGGAGAGCCATGTCAGCATCCACCGCATAACTACAAAATAAAAGATTCATAAACTTGAAATCATAGAAATATAAGCTATCCAAAACAAAGAGACAGAAAGACTATATTATCTTTACATATAATAAAAATATAATAAAGTATATACGCATACACAGATAAAGCACCAGTAAAACATGACACAATTTCAACTAACTTAATGTAGCTATAATTAGATTCTCAAATTGGGAGGAAGGGAAGAATAATTCTTGAAGATATAATGACTAAAATTTTTCCAGGTCCAAGAAATTTTAAAAACCTAAACCATAAGAATAATGAAGAAACTACACAAAGGTGCACTATAAACAAATTGCTTAAAACTGGTAATAAAAAGGCCATTTTAAAAGCAGCCAGAGAAGAAAGGCATTATACAGAAAGAAACAAAGATAAATATGCCAGCGCCTTTATTTTCTGAAGCAGTGCAAGTGAAAAGACAGCAGAGGAAAGTCTTTAATGTATGAAATAGGATGTCAACCTAGAATTTCATGCTCAGGAAAAAATACCCATCCAAAACTAAGGTAAGATGAAGTCTTGTATAGCTACAATAGCTGACGGAATTTATTGGGACAAGGGCCAAACTGAAATAAGCGCTGAAGGAAGCCATTCAGGTACATGGTAAATGGTACCAGGTGGATACACGGAACTGCACAAAGAGTGAAGACCATTAGAAATGATAACTACATGAGTAAATGATAAGCATTTTCCCTTTCATGTAACACACTTTTAAAACATATTCTTTTAAAGTCTTTTTCTACATCAGTTTTGGGTTTATAACAAATTCGAGAAAAATGTACAGAAGTTCTTCACGTATGCTCTTCCCCCATGTATGCAGAGCATGTCCCATTGTCTACATTGCTCATCGGAACGGTCCATGTTCTACCGAGGATGAACCTACACGGGGACACTACAGTCACCCAAAGTCCACAGTTTACCCGAGGGTCCGCTCTTGGTGTTGTTTACTCTGCGGTTCTGGACAAGTATATAATGATGTATAGCCATTATGATCACCTTATTGAGAGTACTTTCACTGCCCTAAAATTCCTCTGCACTCTGAGGCTTCATTTCTACCCTCCCACCTCCACCAACCATTGATCTCCCCCCCCCCAAAAAAAAAGTTTTGTGATATAATCAGCACACAACATGTGATTCAATGAGAGGTAAATCACTTTCAAACGATAGTTGACTATTTAAATGGAATTAATATCAACATGGAGTAAGTATTAAAATATTTGTGATAGTAAAATGTAGAACCTCTGTAGCCCAAAGGATAGGATGGGGAAAAAATCATTTTAAGGCAATTATACTTTCACTTTAATTTAGTCTGTGGTAATTCAAAGGCAACCTGATATCCTCAATTTTATCTTGGAAAAGAAGAAAAACTAGGGAAATGTATATGTAAATTTCAAAATTCATGTATTCAAAATTTACAGTTCAGTTAGAAACATTACACCAACAGCAATACCTTAGGGTTGATAAATGAACCATGGTTAAGTAAATATTATCATCAGGGAAGCTGGGTGAAGCGGGTGTGAACAGAATCTGTATTATCTTTGCAACATTTTTAAAAATCCAAATTTATTTCAAAGCATAAAGTTAAAAAAATTATTTTCGGAACGCTCATTTAAGTATATTTAAAGCCAGATTAACTATAATTTTAGAATGTCCTGGAACACAAAAGTCTTCACAGTTAAGTTTTGCTTTGAAGACAATCTTAAGTTATGAGCTGAGAATATTTCAGTTAGAAGTTGCTTGTATTTGAAATAGCACAGCAGACAAAAACAAGTTACCTGAGGTTTTTGAATAAGGAATATATCTTCAAACAACATGGCACCATCCTCTCAAGGGTTGTAAAAGTCCTCATTTGTAAGGCTGGCAGGTGCACCTCTTATTTAAATGACAAAAACAGAGGACTTTTTAGGTTTTGGCATGTTTAAAGGGATTATTCAACGTTCTTTTTATGCAAATGTAAATGTAAATGTGAATAATACCATATCATTACCTTTCTAGGTATATATACTTCAATGTAGTAGAAAAGAGAGACTACTTTTTTAAAGAAAAACCAAGATGCTGGTAGTAAGAAGTAGGGATGACCTTTTTTATTACTAATTGTTGTTCAAGAACAGTTTTCTGCCCTTCCCCCCACCCCCGTTATTGTCTATGTGTCCTATATAATTGTTCCTGATGCCCATTTTTCTAAGTATTTTTCTCAGTTCTGCCTGTGAAGTTTGAAACTGGGTTTAGCATAAAAACAAAAGCAATGAGGCACTGTCTAGCAGGACAGTTTCTCAGTAAATGTATTAAGACACTCCTTCATGTCAAGGCACCATGTTTAATTGCCTCTCTAGCAGACAGAATAGATTTTCTAATAACCAATTTTGAATTTTTATGAAGCCCTCTTACATTTAGCATCTTTAGCATTACCAGATTTTCTGCTGTTTTGTAGTTTACCAGTCTGTTTTATTTTCAAAAGGATTGCCTGAGGCAATTAGCAGTCAAGTGAAGAGAAAGATGTGAACCTCGTCTCAAGTCATGGTTGGCACTGAATAAGTATTTTCAGTGCTATGTAATCATTTTGCTGTGTTAAAAAATCTGTAACAAAATCTTCACAATGGCACAGTGGGCCCACTTTTAAATCTTGCCACACTCCTGAGGCACATTGTCAGAAAAAGACAAGGAGAAATTGAACTATATTTACACAAAAAATAATTGTTATAGATGAGAGGGATTTGAATAGCCTTGCAACATCTGTAGTTAGAAAGACCTTAATTGGGCCTATTGCCTTATGGTTGAACCACCGAGTCACTGTTTTGGCTATCACACAAATCTGAGCAACTAGGGACTATCAGCAAGACGCTCTTATTTTCATTTTTAATTTTTCCCCACAAATAATTCTCGAGTTGTACTTTGGGGAAATTACATAATCAGTGGTCATAAGGTGATTAAAGACACTATGGTGATTCCGCTCAGTGAAATTGTGCTTTAGAGGTTCATCCCTGAAGGTGCACCCGGGGTACAATTCCGTCTTGAAAAGATTGGCAGCTCCCTCTGCTGTTTCTCTGGGGGAGGTGCGAGAAATCAAGGCTCTCCTCTTTGTGTAATTTCCTTTCCTGTGACGGTAGGCTTTCACAGGTTGTCAATTAATGGCCTTCAAGCTGGCAAGCTTTCAAATACTGGCTGATTTTCAGCAGTGTGATGGCACCTTTAGGATACCTGCCTAGAAGACCAATCTACTTCAAAAGAAAGCTTGATTACCGCTATTAAAGCAAGGCATGTGAATCATACCCTTTCTTTGAAGCTTTCTATTTCTGTGTGTATCTGTCTGGTCTGTTTATAACAGATGCATCCTTCTGAAAAGCAGTCCTGCTTGGCAATAAAAATTTGTGGCTTCAGAATCTCATTCCTTTTACTTTTTTTTTTTTTCAGGAACATATTTTTTTTTTACGAGGCACAGATTGGTTGGTACTATTCTTCTAGACCTCATTCACATGTGCACAAACCACCTTTTTTTATTTATTCATCTTACTAGATACATTCCTCACAATAATCTCCACATCTCTTTTAAGCAGGCTTTTGTTATTGTGACTACAGAACAGGAGAGAAACAGGTGCTGTCGTCTTTCTAAAACGAATTTTCCAGAAACTTGTCTGTATTCGCAATTCCTTTTTTGTAAACTGAGAGGATCTTTTAAATAGCACAGAATAAAAGCATTCATTATATTATAGTGGTTAAACTATTTTAGCTTAAGAGATACGGTTAAAATAACCTTCTTCATCTGTTAAAACATGTAGAAACACAATTATTTAGTTTCTCCCTAAAACAAAATTTAGCACAAGTAGAGTTCTCTATTATAAATCAATTCAAATATATAAAAAAAGGACCTAAATGACCTCTTTCCAGTATTTCTTACCAATATTACTATTTATAAAAAAGTTACACACTTATATTGACACAGTTGTTTTTATATTCAACTAACCATGAATACTATCACTTTTCAAATGGACCATTTTACGACTTTATTTTTTCCAACAGGTATCTCTTTCTACTTTTACTAGGAAAAAAAAAGACTATTCTTTGTATACTTAAAGAATTACTCTGTATATAGTGGCGATAGAAGTGTGTACCTCCTTTGAGGTCAGACGATAGTTTTCACTACAATGAGATTAAATGTAGAGATGTCCATGTATTGACAAATGTATAACAAAATGACTCTCGAGCTACCCTCTGCTTTTTTCAAGGAACCATAAGGCATTGATAAGAGTAAAATGATTAAACACACCATGGATGCTACATTGACATTCTTAAAATTTTGAGAGGAAGCTATGTACATAAATAAATAGAAGTTTGAATGGTAAGATCCTTACATAAACAAATAATGCATAAAGAATTTGAAGCAAATATCATCTAAGTAAATAGGAAGAATTAAAACTGAAACAGTATACCATGAGAAAATATGTCTGTTTCTTCATAGTGATGAAGTTATCATGTCATTTAAGTAAAAACTGTTCAATTTTATCAGGTAAACAGATTGCAGAAGTTCTCATACTGTTGTTCCTTAAAAGCTAGGCAGATCATTATCTATTGAGAATAAGTCATAGATTGTAAAGCATAGCACCTTGAAGATGGGATGAATAACACAAGGATACTTACACATCTATTATTTATTTGATCATTTGACTGTTCTTTATTCATTCAATGAAATTATAAATAGAAAATATTTACTAACATATTTTGACAAGAAAACGTGCAAATGCATAAAGCTACATTGAATAAAATGGACATAAATAAACATAATTGGAATTGTACAAAAAACCTTGAGCTAGTATGGGCCAATTGTGTAATATGCTTATCAGGACAACTGGTAATAATCAGTTATGGGGTTTTATATTAAAAGTATGTATAGTGCTCATAACATATATTTTGTTGTTCTTTGAAAGTTTACTTTATGTAATATGCTTCAGTATTCATTACCTCTATGGTCTCATGCTGTTATAGAGTTCACTGGAGCATTGTCAAAGTCACATCGTATAACAGCTGAACTGTGACGGAACATTGAAATATTTTTTTGTCAGGCATCTAGCTCCTGACTTACTGCATTGAAATCCAATAAATATGTCCATTTCAACCATGGATTCATACAATTGAAAACTATGGCATGACAGATGTATACTTGTAGATCCTCAGACTGTGGATGGAAAACTACCTGATGCTGTCTATTAGATACCTAATAATTAGATACCTCATTATTAGATACCTAATAATGACCTATTGAAATAGTTTTACTGTACAATAAAACACAAAGTATCATTCAAATATGAATTTAACCCTGAAAACCACTGATTCAGATGATAAAAATAGCTTATAATTGTAGTATTTAAACAAACAGCTTTAGGTATATTTTCTTGCCTATCTCTTTGCAAAATATCTTTACAACAAAATCCACCTCTTATTTGAATTATAATGCCTACAAAACAAGGAAAAAACCCTAGTGTTTGACATTGTTAAATATAAAAAATAAAATGTACAATTTCTACTAAATGTTGTAAAAAATCTTTAGTATAGATCGTTTTTAGAGCTTCCACCATATCTTTTTATTAATATAAACAATAGATGCATTCTTATTGATAGTTTAAATGAACACTTTTTTCTTCTGCAGATGTTAAAAAATTAATTAACTATCTTTTTAGCTGCCTTCCCCCCAAAACTGGCCACTATGGTACTATGCAAGAGTTAATAGTTTCATAAAATATCCCCCTTAGAGGAAGTTTTGTCAAGAAAAGTCTATAAAATCATGTCCTTGGAAAGCCACTGCTATACACTGTTCTCTATCAGTGGTGTCGTACAAATTGTCGTTTATAGTTCCATGTTTTGCAGAGGTTGCACTGGAGAGAATGTCAAGGAGTAATACACATCTGTGTGTGCCAGCTCATGGGAAGCCAAACCCCGACTCAATGAGAACAACATGTTACATTTCTGAGGAAAATGGTTGGAAATAGTGTCCAGGCTGTCCAGTGCATCTGCTATTCTCTGAATTGCTGTCCCCCAACTGTAAATAAGAACGAAATGTTCACTGTACACATCAACATGTTCTGCGCTGGTCTTTCATCTTCCTGCGTTGGTATCTCAATTTTAAACGTCCTGTCTTTTCTGTGTGAAAGTGTGATAGTATGAATTACAAATTTTACACCACTTGACTCAAACGTCTATTAAGGTTTTATGTTATATTTCTAAACATCAAAATAATACACCTATATTATATCAAAAAAGACAAGTATATTGTCAGCTACTTACTGATATTACTAGTAGAAATACGCTAATAGTAATAATCATAGAAAAAAGTGAATTCAATATGCCTGCCATTCTATTCATGTTTGTAACTAAAAAAGTTTTATAGAGCTAAGGGTAACTTTTGTGACTCTTACTCTACTGTAGTTTAGATACACTTAAGCTCCTTTCTTAGGAAGTATATTTCTAATTAATGCATTTTATCTATCGAACACTTTGTACTTGATCTCTGCACAAATAGCAAGGAAAATTTTAGATGCTTTGGCCAAGCTCTCTACTGGTTAAGGGTTTAAACTAAAGCACTAAATGGATGGAATCAAAGGATTTACTTCATTAGTATTGTCACTCACATAATGTAATATTAAATTGAACAACAATAAAAATAATAAAAAGAAGTAAAAAGAAACAAAGGAGAGATATAGAGGTAAAAAGTAAAAGGCACTAAAAACTGGTTTGGCTTATAGACATCTATCATGTCGGATTGTAAGTGCAGCACTGTATAATTGCTGTGGCAATTGAGCTAAAATAAAATATAATACCACTGCAGTACTCCAGGACTTCAAAATGTGATCAAATTGAGGTTTTTCTTTCTGAAACAGTTTTGTCAATAAGTAAACTGCTAATGCATCGATAAATTCAAATATAACCATGGATACTAGAACTGCCAGTTCATAGTAATTAGCCAATGAAGGGTGACTTCTTAAGGAAATAGTTTTTGATTAGTCCTACCAACCATAAGTGTGAAGGAGAAAAAACACACTTTTGTGATTCATCAGTTCCTAGCATGTCATTATTGTTTATATCCCTTTTGGAACAGAATACTTATTTCTATTCTACATTGAATTACTGTTAAAGCTTGGAGTCAGTAGAACAAATATGAATTAACATGCATAGGGAAGTCAAACGTTTTATCTTAAATCTACATTTATATTGCACAGGTATTAAGTGAGTATGGTTTACATATGATTTTTATTGTTTCACATTTTCTGGACTATCCATTTCTTAAAGGGCATCATCCATATAGCCTTCTCCAGACAGCATCACGGGCCCGCTATGAAGATTTTTGGTTGGAGTGTGAGTGCCTGACACTACAGTTTTGATTGCCAGAACATCCATTTCAGAAAACACACATCTTGAATCAAGAACTGCCGGCTGTATGACGCAGACACTAGCAAAAAATCAAATAGGGAATTAGGCCTCCCCCGCCAGGGTCACCTAGATAACCGAACTTTAAGTGACCCCTCTTCCCCTTCTCTAATTTCCATCACGCCCTAGCCAGCATACTCTGGGGTCCTAATAAAGGCAGTTTCAAGTCCTCTCTCTCTACTGGTGACTTCGCTGGTGATCCTTAGCCATGCCATATGTCCTCCAGGAGCTGTGAGTAATAAATCTTATTTCTCATAGTTCCCTGAAGGGTTTTGCCAAAATGAATCCTACAATCATACTAAGAACCACAAGGTTCAGCCCAGAAACAACGAGGCCTTTTGGGAAATCTCTGTGGGGTCTCAATAAAGGGAACGGGCTCCTGGCCGATACTGTTGCTGTTAAGAATTAGGTTTGAACGCAAACAAAGTGGGTAAGCTCCTTGACACTGGCCTTGGCAATGAATTTCTGAAATTAACACCAGAAGAAAATACAAAAATAAATGTAAACAAGTGGGAGTGAATCCACCTAAAAAGCTCTGCACAACAAAGGAAACCATCAACAAAATGAAAAGACAGTCTCTAAAACAGGAAATTAACTGTAAACCACCTATTCAATAAGAGATCAATATCTAAAATACAACTCAACAGCAAAAAAACCCACAAATAAGCCAATTAAAATGCTAAATAATAGTCAATTATTACATAACCTAAGCTAGATAAGCCCCTCATTATGATTTACAGTGCAAAGTGCTTTTTTTGGTTTCTGCATACTACTGTCAGACATGAGACAACTTTTAACTATTTCAAAAATGCTTCCAAGAATATCTATCAATGTGAGTCCTTGTGCAAATATATATTTTTCACTTTTTTTGCATAAACATCTAAATATGGATTTGTTTGGTCACATTATAAAATTAGATTGAACTTTTGAAGAAACTGCCAAGTTGTATTCTAAACTGGCTAAAATATTTTTGTCCTCACTAGCAATGCACAAATGTTCCAGTTTTTCCACATTGTTACTACAGCAGATTTTCTTCATAAAAGTAAAAATTAAAAATAAAGCTACAGTAAAAGTAAGGTTTCAAGTGGTTCATTTGGAAATGAAAGACATTCAATGATGGGTAGTTAATTAAAAATTATTTCATTCAAACAGTCAAAGATATGTATCCAAAAAAAAAAATAAATAAACGTATTTAAGAATATGAGACTTTCATTGAGAACAATTTCTTGAAGAGTTTAAAATGTTGAGAAAATATCAACATTTAATTAGGAACAAACTACCAAATATAGTGTTTTTCATATTTCTAAAATAATCTGAATTAATAAAAATTTCCCATATAGAAAATAAACTATCCTATAGCCAACAATCTTGCATTTAGTAGTTATTAAATATTTGTGAAAACTATAAAAAATAACAAGGCAATTGATATTGTGTTTTTTTTTGCACTGAATTTTGAAGAATAGGAAGACATTGATTGTGCTTAGTTGCTTATTCAAGGAGTCAATGCCAAAGTGACATGATTAAAAAATTGGAGACCTTCTAGGAATAGTCTTGCATGAACAAGTACAGGCAAACATTTCAGAAGTTGAGAAAGCGCTAATTTAGTAAAACCTGGAGTGAAATCTGCTAAGTGTTAACACTCATGATAGTAAAAATATGTGGATCAGAAAATAAAAAGGCTTCCTTGGACAAATTTAAAAAGATTGTGACAAAATGAAGGTGTTTAAAGCCTGTAGTATTCATTGTACCATTCATCAGCAGGTACTTTGAGGACAAAAATATGTGACTTTAGTATATTGTTTAGCCAGTAGTGTCAATAATGATGGGTGTCATTCACAGTTGTCAACTCAGTCATTGTTATTTCCATGAATTATTATCATAAAAGAAACTTAATATCCTGATTTGTCCTACAACGCAGCAGTTTTACATTTTAGCAATGGTGAAGTTCTACTTCAATTTACTGAGCCCCAAGCCAAGATTAAAGTTCTGAATTGGAAGAACTACTCTAAAACCACTGTTGAGCACTGAATGGTTTTGGGAATAAACTTTTGCTATATGCTTGAATATATTTCTTAGGGAATTCAATCAAATTATGAGGTTGAAAAAGGATAAAAGATTTATGGACATGGACAGCAGTGTGGTGATTGCTGAGGGGATGGAGTTATAAGAAAACTAAATTTTAATGGAAACAAATATAATAAAGATTATGTTCAAAATAAATGAATAAATAAAATAGTGCTTATATGTGAAACTTAGGTTGTGGCAAAGTCATTTTGATAGAGACTAATGTTGGAGTCATAAGCCATATGAACCTACTTAATACACTTCTCATTCTTTCAAAAGTTAAAACAAAGTGCATGATTTCTATTTCCACAAAAATTTGCAGCAAATATATTTTCTAAGTTCAAATTACATGTCACCAGACTTTTTCAGACTTCAGTGCATGCACAAAGGAAGTTTTCATATTTCACAATCCATTTCACTGTGTAATTGAAGAGCTTCCACCTCACCTTCATTTGGAAATGATTGATTTGTAAAGTGATGGCATGCTATAAGGTACAGATCAAGAGAATATTTTAATATAATTCTGTAAATACCTTCCAAATTATAAATATGTTCACTTAAAACCATATGCTTATAGGTTGATAACAGAATTTTGCAGTATTTTTCAGAAAAGACATTTAAAGATGATGTGTAAAATCTGATTACATATCAAAATTAACAGATGGAATTTTGCAATTGATTTTGCCAATGGAGAATGCTTATTTTGAACGCTAAATAAGAAAATATTTCTTTAAAATAATTTCATTCTTGTAGTTAGTATGCATTGCAAAAATTATATGAACTTTTAATTGTATGTTAAAGTTACTAAAATATTGGATTTTTCTCCCTTATTAAAGAATCATCTACATAATATCCTTCATTTGCCTCTTAGCCCAACAAACCTAAACTATTTATCATCTGGCCTTTAGAGAAACTTTGATGATCCCAAATCTATAGTATGCTATACTTTATTTAAAGAAAAAAATCATAAAATATATACATATCCACAGTTTTGAACAAAAAACACAGGAAAGAAAATGAAGAGATTAATGAAATGGCCCCAGTATGTTATAGTTAGAAATGAGACAGAAAGGGTATGGGGAATTAGGAAAAATGACATCTCTTTGAACATATCATTTTGTACTATCCTGTCATTTAAAACTAATTTATTGTTTCACGTACTCAAGTAAATAAACAAATGAATAGATAAATACAAGCTATAAGGAAGAAATACAAATCTCTAAAACTTAACATAGACTCAAAAGAATAAACTATATTTTAAATAAATAATATAATCAATCTAAAACAATAAAAAAGAATTTACCCAAGTCACTTTTTGAAAATATTTTATTTATTTATTTTTAGAGAGAGGAGGAAGGAGGAAGAGAGGGAGAGAAGCATCACTATGTGGTTGCCTCTGCCATGCCCTTTACTGGGGACCTGGCCAGCAACCCAGGCATGTGCTTTGACTGGGAATTGAACCAGAGATCCTTTGCTTCATAGTCTGGCACTCAATCCACTGAGCCACACCAGCCAGGGCTAACCCAAGTAACTTTTGAATAGAGTATTAGAATTACATATCCCTGTGCTAAAAACAAAAAGAAAACAAAAGCAAAAATGATAACAAACAAAAAACTCCAGATACTAAATTCTAAATAGGTTTATTTTTGCAGAGGCAATAGCTTTCATGATACTACATTTTCATGTTCAAAATTTTAACAAACGATTATATTTTGGATAATGAGACTAGATTTCTCACTGCCAGAGTAGAAAATTGCAAATATGGAAAGAACAAAGGGCAGCAACAATATTGTGGCACTGGATTGGGATTGGAGTTGTCAATGTAATCTGATTTTTTTCAATACAGTTCTATGTAGTATAATACAGAACTGAACATTGAAATGGTAAATATATGCTGCAAAGGTTACATGGATTGGATAACTTAAAAGAATCACAAGACTCCGCAGAGCATAAATACACAGGGCTATAATACAGGTAAGAGATATGGTACAGCAGGAGAAATAAATTACAGCAAGCTTTGCAATACTCGGTAACTTCCAAGCACAATGATCTAGGATCCTTTCTTAATTGCACAGGAGGAGGAGTTTTATTTCCAGAATATGAACCACTAAGACTTTGCATGTGCAATCTTTATTTCAGCAGAGTTATGGCAAATATCTTTAGTGAGGTCTTCTATGTTCTACATGTTACTCAAATCAAGTTTCCTAATGAATTTACTAGAGTTAAACTATCAATGTACACATCCTTAAATTATACAGACTAGCTGGCCCAGATGCCCTTATATGTTTGTGCATGCACATGTATAGATATGTGTCTGTGAATATACAGTTGTATTTTATGATCTGCCAGTTGAGAGGGTCTGGATGCAACGACACCTCAGTAGCAATGAAAACAGACAGCTAGCATCCACTTTTTACTTATTCAATATCATTCTCCCTTAATAGGAACTAGGGATCTTGGAAGTAATGACCAATTACTGAGTTCGGATAAAATAAAGCATAAAATTAGCCTGTCAGAATAAAACAATCTGGCTTAAAAGGGTGAAATCCGAAACATTGATTTATTGGATGAAATTGGGGATATCTAATCATCAAAAAATAAAGGACTATAACCATTGACTGAAGTAGAAATCAATAAATCTGTACTTGTGCCATTTGATGCAATGAGACAAATTCAGCATCACTACTTCTGTGTTCCTGTAAAAAATGAATAACTGGTCCTTAATCATGAGAAAATATCAGACTAAATATATTGAGGTATGTTTTACAAAATGCTTAGCGAGTGCTCTTTAAAATGGTAATTTCATAAAATACAATGAAAACTTTAGGGACTGTTCTGAATGAAAGGTGTCTGATAAAACATGCCAACAACTAAATGCAATTCATAGTTATAAATTTTCTTTTGTTCTAAGAGACACTATTCATCCAATTGCCAAATATGAGTAAGGTTTGCAATTTTGAAAATAGTATTTTCTTCAATGCTAGCTTTACTGTTTTGATATTAGAATCAATTCATTACAAAATTCAAACTGAAGTACTTAAGAGTAAAAAAATTCATATTATCCGCATCATAGTAAAATTATTGGATAAAATGATAAAATATTAAATTTAAAAATAAAGCAAAATATTTTAGATTATATGATTCTCTAGGTAAAACACAGAAAAACTATACAATTATAAATGAGAAAATTAAGAATTTTCATGATCACAAGATTAAAATACAAGTTAAATTTGCTAGCAAAAACATTCAAAAATGAATGTAAAAATGAATTAAATCTTTTATTGTAAAGTTATTAATAAATCATATGGTTGATTATTTAACAAATAAAATACTAGATCTTTATTGAAAAAACACCTATAATAATAAAATAGTAAATGTGAACATATTTTACATGAATGAGTACTAAAACTTTATTACAGCTTGGAATTTTCCCAAAATTATATCAAAACCATGCAGTTCCACTCAGAATGCCAGTAGAATTTTTCATACACACAAGGAAGCACACTGCAGGAATGTCCTCCTCCCTTGGACTTTGTCATTAGTCCAAAGGTCACTAACTGGTGTATCTAATTGGTCAAACTTAAGTCATGAAGTGACACTCTATTTACTGCTTTTTAAGGGTGATGCTAAATGCCTACATTTTCCCATGAAAAAGCATGTATATGTATATACAGTTGATGATTCCTCCAAAGTACAAAGATTACATAAAGAATAGTTGTGTTTTAAAATACACCCATCATTGTAGGCTAATTTTACAATTTAAAAAATTGGCTAATAGGGTGCTTACTTACAAAATATCAATTGTTCATCTATTACTTAGTTTGGGGTGTTTATGGATAGAAATAAAAATTTACAATTTTATTCTTAAGAAGATGGCATAAAAAGTGAGGCAATCAGAGTTTTGAATTTCTTTGGATATATACCCAGAAATGGAATCTCTGTGTCATAAGGCAGTTCTATTTTTAATTTTTGGAGGAATCTCTATATTGGTATTCACAGAGCTGCACCAGTCTGCATTCTCACCAATAGTACAAGGGTTCACTTTGTTCTATATCCTCACCAACAAAACCACAAATTCAAAACATAGTACTTTGTAGTTTTCAGTGTATAGGTCCTTCACACCCTTTATTAAGTTATTTCCAGATATTTTAATATTTTTGTTGCAATTGCAAAAGGAATTTTTTTTTCATTTCTTTTTTCAAAATGCCATGGTTTGTAGTAAAGACTAAACCCATCTTTAATGTTCATGAGTATAGATGTGGGTAACACCAGGGTAACCTTTCCTTCTCTAGCATATAGCTGGTCATGTGGTTTAGACCTCCTGACCAGTCATATCACTGGTCAGTTGGTTTGGACTCTCTCCTGACCTTTCCTCCCCTGGCATGTTGCTAGTCATGCAGGTTAGACAACCCTTAGCAGGGGAACAATAAGGAGGAGACAGACAACAGCCCTTAAGCATTGACCCTCCAAGACAATGAGGTTTTGCTCAGTATCAAATACATGTAAGCCTCAGATGTGTTTCAGTTCCAGGCCCAGAAAAGCAGCAAAACCAAAGGACACCAGGGCTGACCTCAGGCCCAGCTGCATTGACTAATGACCCCCTGCTCTGACACTGACCAATCAGTGGAAACCACACTCTGAAAGGACACACTTGGAAAGCTGATGATATTCTACTGAAATCCTTCCCCTGGGACCTCCCCTAAAATCCCCATCCTTAAAAGCCCTTGAGACACAGGAGGCACCCGCCCCCGGCCACTCCTCCAACCCCAAGGCTCTTTACCCTTATCTTCTTCTCCCCTAAGCCCCAAGGGCCCTTCTTGGTTCTGTAATTCGTTTCCTGCAGTGATTTTTCTACTGCTCACTCCTACCTGTATAACTTTCTAAATACATTTTGTTCTATAGTTTGAGTCTCGTCTCTGAACTTTTTCCTAGCCAGAACTCAAGTATTGAGATTGCTGAACCAAGGTCCAGTCTGACCCCACTACCAACAGGATCATAAAAATAGATTCAAAATGGTTGTATAAATTTAATCAAATAAATTGTAGAGCAATCATGAGATAAAAAACATTGTGCTAGGCTAGGAGAAGTAATAAAATCAAATGTAGTACTTCCCCTTTCTGATCTATAAAGCAAGTTCAAGACATTAGGAAGTTTATTTACATAATAATTATCAAAGTCATTAGTACTTTAGCATCTATCCTCCCTGGGATTAATTAGAATAAGAAGTAGTACGCAAATATTATATTTTAAGTGTATTTTTGATAAACCCCTATCTATGGGGTTATTCAGTAGGCTATGGGGTTATTCTATGGGGCTATCTAGTAGGTTATTATGTCAGTTTTCTATATCTGAGTAACATAATATGACAAACATGGTGATATAAAATAGCACACACCAACAAGCTCTGTAGGTCAGGAACCTAGAAGGACTGTACTGAGTTCTCTGCTTAGGGTCTCACTAGGTATTAATCAAGGTGACATCTGGCCTGGGCTTTTTTTGGAGGCTCAGAAGATAAAATGCTCACAAGTTTATGGAGATTTTTTGCAGAATTCAGGTCTTTGCCTTTAGATGACTGTAATTCCCATTTCCTTGCTAAATGTTACCTTGGACTACTTTCTGCAGCTAGAAGTCACTCACTTCTTTTCTTCTGAAGTGGCCTTTTCATATTTGAACCATCAAAGACAGGTTGAGTCCTAGAGCTCCTAAATGCCCGGACTTCCTCTTTCACCATTACTAAAAGTCCATCTGTTACGGAAAATAATTCGGAAAATAATGACTCTGGCGCGATTCGGGGTAACGGAGTGAGGCTTTATTACACGCGTGGACCCAGAGGAGGCAGTCTCCAAATTCTGGGCCCCGATCCTTGGCTGAGCAGGGCTTTTATTGCTCTCCGGATGCCCTATCCTATGTAGCAAAAGCAGGAGGTACAGAAGCTAATGGGACAATAACTCTAGCCTTGAGGTGTCCTTATCGGAAGCGGGGTGTACAGAAGCCAAAGCGGAAATTATGACTACCAAACCGAAACCAGACGGTTTGGCAGTTTCTAAGTAACCTAAACAAAACTCTTTCCCAGTTTCTGGTCCCTCTTCTGGGTCACCTTGTTCTAGTTGACTTTTCTTCTACACATCTAGATAATCTTCCTTTTGATTAACTTAAAGTCATCTGATCAACAACTTTGAAAACATTTGCAAATCCTTTTCCGGCATGTCAAAAGCAAGTTACAAGGGAGTGATCTCTCATTATATCACTGGTCCCTGAAATGAGGTAGGAGATATTAGGAGTGGGGCATTTTAAAATTCTGCCTACCATGGTTATAAACCTGTTATATTAAATATTGTAATCAGGGTTATCCTCAGGCAGATATTTGCCTTACCCATTTACCTAATCTGTAAGTAATAGTCTGATTTAATCTAGCTTTTAAACCTATTAACACTCAATTTATAAGCTTTCCCTTAATTACATTTATAAATCTACATAAAGATTTACATTTAAGACCAATGAAAATGAGGAAAAAACCTGAATGTGAGAATAAATTAGAAAGAGAAGGCGAGGCTTTTCTTGAGAATAGGAAAAGGTGAAGATTCCATTTTAATAAGGTGATTTTAATAGATCATGCAGTTTTAATATTAGTTACATTCACATGTTGACATTATATGCCCTCTCTGCCACAGAGAGCAAATGAGGTTAAAACCTAGTTTGCAAGCTCAATTAGTTAAAACTGAAAGCTGGAGAATGATCTACATAGTTAGTTGCACTCACATTGTGACTTGTAATATTGATCTCAGAATGTTTTGGAGCTCTATATCTCGGTCAGCAATATTTGTAGTTGAGAAGTAAATGAGAAAACTTCAGAGAAAAGGTGAACTTGTGGCCTGCCATCTTGGGACATATAATATCTAGCTTGACCTACAGGGTGCTCTGATTTACCTCACTCCTTTTCGGTCTGGAAAATTTTGATTTATTCATCAAATACTAGCTTCGGTGTTACCTTCTGGGAGAAACCTACTCCAGTGTTACCAGATAGATCTAAAGCCTTCTTTCTGTCCTTTTGCTACTGCATTATATACATGTTTACATTAAATTGATAATCATCTTGAATCACAACTTTTTACTTATATATTTTGATTGCCTCAATTTTTTTAATTTTAAATTTTATTTTTAAATTACAGTTTACAATCTATTATTTTGTATTAGTTCCAGGGGTACAGCACAGTGGTTAACAATCATATACTTTACAAAATGGTCCCCTGATATTTCAAGTACCCACCTGGCTCTATTCAAAACTATTAAAATAGTATCTATTATAGTTCCTAAGTTGTACTTTAAATCCCCTTGACTGTGTAGTAACTACCAATTTGATTGTTTCTTAATCCCTTCTCTTTTTTATCCTGTTTCTTATCCCCTCTTCTCTGGCAACCATCAGTCTGTGCTCTGTATCTATGAGTCTATTTCCATGTTGTTTGTGTATTTGTTCATTTCTTTAGATTTCTCATATAAGTGAAATCATATGATATTTGTCTCTGTCCACTTATTTCACTTAGAATAATAACCTCTAGTTCTATCCATGTTGTCCCTAATGGTAAAATTTTATTCTTTTTTAAGGCTGAACAACTTTCCATTGTATATGTGTAGCAGTTTTTATCTACTCATCTATTAGTGGGCATTTGGGTTGCTTCCATATCTTGGCTATTGTAAATAATGCTGCAATAAACATAGGAATTCCCACATCCTTTCTACATTAAATTTGTTGGGGTAAAATTGGGTAACAAAATTATGTTGGGGTCAAGTGTACAATTTTATAATACATCATTGATATATTGCACTGTGTGCCTACCACCCAAAGTCAAATCATCTTCCATCACTGTATACTGGGTTGGCCAAAAAGTTTGTATGGACTTTTCCATAAAATAAATGACAGGTTTTTCATTAATAACTTTATTGATTTGGATATTTTGAGTATGTTGGCTATCTCTCACATGGTAGGATGTTGATTGTTTTCAATTAATGTCTCAATTTGATCACTATCAACATCAGCTGGTCTCCCCAACCATGGAGCATTGTCCAGCAAGGAATCTCCACCATGAAACTTCTGACACATTCCATCAGTCACAGCACCTTCTCCATATGCTGCACAATTTTTTTTTTTTTTGCATTTAGTTGCATTTTTACGTCTCTTGAAATAATACAGCATAATATACTGAAAATGTTGCATATTTGCTTCCATCTTCAATATTAAAATGGCTACACAAAAATTCACCAATTTTGATGTTTTCTTTTTAAATGCACACTGATATGACAGCTTTCACAATACAATGTAACAAAATTGTTTCAACTGAGGTTAAAGACAACTAAGGACTCCTAGAGCAATATTATGAGGAAAAAAAACAAGCAAACTTTTTGGCCAATCCAATCTTTGACCCCCTTTACTTTTATTACCACTCCACCCATCTTTCCTCCATGTCTATGAGTTTTTGTCTTTTATTTGTTTTTCTTGTTTGCTCAGTTGTTGCCTTCAGTATTCTAGCCACATGAGTGAAATAATATGGATTTTGACTTTTTCTCTCTCACTTAGTTTGATTAGCATGGTATGTATTCTCAAGATCCATCCATGCTGTCGGAAAGGCATTTTTTCATCTTTTTTGTGGTTGAGTAGTATTCTATTGTATATATGAGGTCTGTCTGGAAAAAGTCCAGCTACTATGAGTATAGTGAGAGCAGTTTGCATGCATCAATATAATCTGGCAGCCAAGGAGAGTGGACTAGAACACGTATGCATAAACAATGATGACTTTACTGTACTAGTTAGTGGAGGTGGTAGACATCATTGAGTGAGTATGTGTACTGTGTGGCCATAGCATTCAAAGTGACTGAGTGAGTAGAGAAATGAAACTACACCAAATTTTGTATTAAGCTTGAATATCTCTGCAGAACTATTTGAATGATTCAGAAGGTCATACCAATTGGCAACTGGTGATTGGCAGCTTCATCAGGACAACCTGCCTGCTCATGCATCACACCTTGTGCAGAGTTTTTTTGTGAAACATCAAATCACCCAGGTGACTCAGACCCCCTACAGCCCAGGTGTGACACCCTGCAACTTTTGGCTTTTCCCAAAACTAAAATTACATTTTAGTGGGAAAGGGAAGAGATTTCAGACCATTGAGGAGATTCAGGAAAATACTATGAGGCAGCTGATGGTGACTGTGAAAACTGTGTGAGGTCCCAAGGGGTCTACTTTGAAGGGGACTGGGGCATCATTGTCTTTTGTACAATGTTTCTTGTATCTTGTATCTTCTTCAGTAATGTCTCTAATTGTTATATTACATGGCTGGATACTTTCTGGACATACCTCATATGCTATCAAAAATTACTGAATTTATCTTTGAATACTGATATATCTATTATAATGCCCTAGTCCTAGAATTATGAGACCTATCCATGAATTTTAATTTTGACAGATTATTGCCAAATCAACCCCCCCAAATTACTGCCAGATGTATAAAAATGGCACCTGTTTTTTTATTTATTATTTATATCACAGTGAGATTGAACATATCTTCTTGTAAATTCTCCTTTATATTTTTTCCTGACTACTTCTTATATGACATCCTGTCCATTTTCTTACCTTTTTTTTTGTCTATGTAGAAAGGATTTGTAAATTACTTGAGAAGTGAAAGAAATCCTTTGCCTACATAGGTTTTGTACACACTACTTAACTTTGTTGAATGATTGTTATATAGATATTTAATGATTTTATCTAAATACATTTGCACTTACATTTTTAAGGGCTCCATCTTTGTATTTTATACACTCTCAATGTTTCTATTGTTAGTTGGTGGACTCAAATTAAACTTGAAAGAATGCTGAGAGTGAAGAGAGAAACTTGCTATGCTCATATGTTGAAAGAACACTACCTAGAATATATTAAGTTTGAACATATAGGAAAGGCTGGAAAGCCTAAGGCATTTCTATAATAGTAAATACATCTTCAAATTTTCTGACTTCTTTCTTTGAGCCTTGATTTTAAAATTAGAAATAATCAGAATCAAAAGTCAATCTAAATTTTCACTATACTGAGTCTATGGATATTTTTACACAAAATAGAGCTGTTAATAATCAATAATCAATATTCTGCAGTTTAATGTAAGTTCTAAAAATAGAGTCACCTGTTTACTAATGAAATGATAACGTGAGGCAAATGCCAGTGAAATAATATTGCGATACATATTGGTTAGAGGATTGCCACAATAGAACCAGTTTTTAGCTGAATTAGTACAGTATGCCCATGGAAAGAGAGTAGAGGCACAGAAGTTACGAAAGTTCTCAGTTTCCAGTGCCATCCTGCCAGTAAGGCAGGGGAAATTTAGGGATTCAAAGTATAATGGAGTTTTGCTTGTTTTTGTTTTTCTAATGGTAGTAAGTCATTGATATATTTAAAATGGATATTTAATACTAATAAACTCTAAAAATGAGTATTTTAAAAGAGAAGATGCTAAAACCCACAGAATAAGAAATCTATTAGTAAAAATGATTGTATAGAAATAATACACTCTAATATTTTCTCTCTCTCTCTCTCTCTCTCTCTCTCTCTCTTTTTTTTTTAACCAAATCTGAGAGTAGCCCACATAGGTCCTCCTAGTCTACTAGGTGTTGAATTCTGAGCTCTCAGTGTCATCAACGTATAGAGAATAGAGCGTGTCACAAAAACCAAAGATCTGGACAAGTGTAAGATTCATACTTTTTATGATCTTTCCTGGGTAAGTTATTCTAGTGGTGTTGGTGAGGCCAGAGACAACAGTGGCCTGTCTACATGCAACCAGAATGAAAGCCTAAGTCAAGTCTTAGGACAACAATTGGCCAAAGTAAATCAGTATAATACAAATGAAGAAAAAATCACCAAAAAATGGCGAATGCAAGATATGGAAGTCAGCATAATATGCTATAATTGTCAAGGTAAAGAAAATGTAGTAAACTAGCAGTACTAACTTCAGTGCTAAGTGTGTACATACCATGTCACTAAACATTTACAATGCAAGTATATGTGATGGAGTAATATTTGGAAATATTAAACAATTATCCTCTGATATTTTCTCTTTCTATTTGTCATCAGTTATTCTCTAAGATATTCATTCCCTCTAGATATTGATATGAAGGTGGTTGAGTATGAGACAAAAACAATGACAAAAATACAGAACTTTGATTCCAAAGGTTTAGTCCACAATATTACTGAGTATTAAAAAACAGTAGACAGATAACAGATGCCTCTAAAATAGACCAACCATACTAACAATAAGAGAGAACTGATAAGGTAGGAAATTAGAAAGACATGAGAGAACAGGAATGATAAGCTAGGTACAGAAGGTCACCAGGGTAGAAATCCCTGGGTGTCTAGCAAGGGACAAGTGTAGGGTGGTATCTCACCCCCAGGGTCATCTTTTCCCACTAGCATATGGTTTAGATCACCTCACCTTTTATGTTGTGGTCATGTGGTTCAAACTCTCCCCAGGCATGTTGTCAACCATGCAGTAGACTCTCAGAGGAGGAACGAATAGTATGGAGGTTCAGAATAGCCTTGTAGGACTTCCATATGAGCCCTTGCACAAACATTTCCTTAAGTATTAGGTCTTTAGGACAATAAGCTTCTGACATATATCAACTAGTCTTAGGAACAAAGACTGGAGTCTACTGACCACAGAGACAGAGTTTTGGTCAAACTAGAGATAATATCTAGGCCTCAGCTGTGTTTCAGCTCCAGGCCCCAAAATGCAGCAAGACCAGGCAGGGAGAAGCCATGGTTGACATCAGACTAACTTCAATGACTAATGACCCCAACCAATCAGTGGAGACCACAACCCTGAGGAAACACACCTGGAAAGCTGATGAGTATCTTACTGAGAACCTCCCCTAAGACATCCAGATAAAAACCCTTAAGAGGTAGGATTCAGCACATGCTCTCTCTTTCTCTTGAGCACTTCTGGCCCTTTCTCCATCCCCTTCTTCCCTCAGGTGAATTTTCTCTGGAGTATGATTGTATCTTTCTCCCTCACCTTCTCCAGGTATGTCATCTATGCCTTCTTTCTCCTAAGCTCCAAGGGCCCTTCTCATTGCTTTTGTAACTTGCTTCCTGAGTTCAACAGCCCAGCTGGCTCACTGCCACAGTTCATGTGACTTTCTAAATAAACTTTTTATCTTGTATTTGAGTTCCTTGGCTCTGAATTCTTTACTTAACCAAACTGGAGAACTGAGGTTGCTGAACCAAGGTCTAACATCTGGAGCTGTTTGCCATCAACAGAAGGCAGTGGGGATGATGATTCAGGAAGGAAGCAAGAAATTATTAGGTATGGGTATCTCAGAGAGAGCAGATACTTAGTTTATACCCTCCTTCATGGAACTCTTCAAAAGTTGTCCTTGAAAAGGTAGTGGAAGAATATTGCCTATGCTACATAGAAATATCTGTCTTCCCAGAAGGTATAGCATTAAAGTGAGATTCAAAAAGGACTTTGCCAAAGCACTCAAGTGGACTAAAACTAGAATGCCAGAGGTGATAATGTCCAAGCTAGCATGGATAAATGAGGATCAGAGTACACATATACCTACACACCTATGTGCCCGCACCCCACCCACAACCTGTGTTCATTCCAGAGCAAAAACAAACAAAAAAGTTATTGTCTGAGTTGTTCCAGAGATTCAAAACAAATATGTAGATAAATTATAAAGAGCTAAATTTTTAATTTTACATCTTCTCTCCTTGAGTTTATAGTTTTAGAGGAAATTAAAAACTGCAAATGCAAAATGTGTTGGAGAATTCCTTTAGTCCACTGGAAAAGAATATTTTGAAACAAAGAAATACATGATGCAGGCTAGGGAACAGTAATAAAAGGAAAAACAGTACTGACACTTGATTTGCCTATTAGTAAAAAAAAAAGGTTGCTTTGGCTATATTGTGAGGATGTATTAATGATCAAATAAGGATTTACATGATTATCTTCAAGTTACTAATTATATATGAAACTAATTATTTGTACATGCACCTGTCATAAGTTTGGCAATCTCTCAATAGTTGACAAGTGGGCTTGTCTAGGTCTTCTCAGATGATTTTTTTCAGTTTCTTCAAGATTTATTTCTAAACATTTACTATGAGTTAAATACTGTGTGAAATTCTAAGCAAGATAGAAAAGAGAGCTGACCTTTTCTTATTTGAATTATAGCCTACGTTGTGGAAAACAGCAAACAAAAACGTGCATGAGTAAGTTTTAAATTTCAGCCATGCTTAAGTGCTGATAGAGAAAATGAAGTAAACAAGTAGACAAAGTTTGTGTGAAAAAAACAAAATGTTCTTTCAAATTAAGTGATATCATGGGTAACTACCAAATAATTTATCTTGGAATCCAATATATTCATTTAGAAGAAACTGAAAAATAATTTAACTTTTATTTAATAATCATGTTATTAAACTCTCCATATGATAATACAAATATGTTGGTTGTTCCATCATATACAGTTTAATTTTTGTTTTTAGTTAATAATGTATATCTATTAAAGAATGAAATACATACTAAAATATTCCAGTATACTGAGAAGTTCTTCTTTTAGATCAACACTAATTTTGAAGTGTTCTGAAAAATTTATACATTTTAAAAATATATTGTTCTTCTGTCTGTTGTCATTTTAATTAAAGTCTGTTTTGTTCTATTTTCTAATTCCTCTATTTTCCCTAGTTCTTGCTCTATCCTGTTAGTTGGCTACTGTAGCTTCAAATTCATGGTAATATTTTTTTCTTCTTCAACTAGAAGAGTATTCATGGATTTTTTATAACAGTATACATATAATTCATTAGTATTTAAAAACCTTGCAACAAAGCATCAACAAGGTTTTTCTCTTGCTAACATATCTTTCACTCATGGAAATCTGTTATAAATAATTATGCATCACCATCTTACCACAGACAACCTCTCTCTGAAGGGCGAGAAGAAGTAGTGAAGAAGGTGGTGGAAGCGGGCTGGGAGAAAACACAAAACCCTTCCCTGCTACATTCAGATATCTCAGGAATAGTTTTAATTCTTAGGAGAGCAAGGTGTTTTAGGTGATAAGCTGGCTGTCAGCAAATGATGCCATAGATTTTGTGATCGTGGGCAACTCTCCTCTTTAGACTCTGCTTCATCTGCCTCTCCTGACATTTCACCTTTTCCATCCTGGGATCTCAAGGGCAGGTTGAACATGGATGCTAGTCTCTGCTAAAGTGTTACCTGTTAATTAAGATGATAGCTGAAACCTCAGGTGTTATCTGACAAAGTTTAAGGTATCAGCCCTCCTGGTGAATTTATACTTTAATGAGGAAGTTTGAAAACAAAATCATTTGCCCTTTTCATTTTCAAGGCTCAGTCTTCAATGCATTTTTCTTTATTCTGAACATTCATGAAGAATATTTGGGTTCATGAAATTAGGGTGAAAAATTATATTCCTATTTAGATTTATCAGTTTCCATCATCTGTCCTTTTCTGCACCTGTTCTATTTATCAACAACATTGAAAATAAAGTAGTATATGACAAATAGATTTATGGACCACACCACACAAAGACACTTATAATTGTCTTTATTTACTTCAGCCAATTCTTTTAACCACTAAATGGCAATTAGTGACCTTAATTGATCTTGTAAATAAAGAATGACTGACCATAGGATTCTTAGCCTCTACCTATATAAATAAAATTTTGGTGATTCCTTGATCAAATAAAATTTTCACAAATTCTCAAGACAATGATTCTATTAATTCCCATAATAGCATTCATATATTTTCTAATTAATTACTTGCAGGGAAGTTAGTAAAATTGTCAGTGGTGAAATGACAGCACCTGTTGGATCTTAACTCAGCAACCTTGATTCTTGAGTTTGTCTGAGAAAGACTTCAGAGACAAGAACTCAAATTATATAACAAAGGTTATTTAGAATGTCACTGGTGTAGAAGTGAGTTGTGGAAGAAGTGAGCCAGCTGGGTTGTGTGAACTCAGGAAGCAAGTTGCAGTAGCAAAAGAAGGACCCTTGGATCTTAGGAGAAAGAAAGGCAAAGAGAACACACCTGAGGAAAGAAGGCAGTGGGGAAAGGCCTGGGTGTGCTCCAGAAATAGAGAGTGGCCTGAAGGCAGAAGGGAGGAAGGCACAGGAGTCCTCAAGAGAGAAAGTTGTGTTGGGTCCTTCATCTTAAGGGGTTTTACTGAAGCTGTCAGTGGAGGATGTCAATAGAATATTCATTAGCTTTCTAGGTGTGTCCCTTCACAGTCATTGTCTCCACTGATTGATTGGAAGCTCCAGGGCAGGGGGGTCATTAGTCATCACAGCTGGTCCTGATGTCAACCTGCTCCCTTGTTTTAACTTTACCACATGACTATGGACTTTCCAAGAGTGAAAAGGTCAGGGGGTAAAAATGCACGACCAGCAATATGCTAGTGGAGGAAAGGTCACTGTAGAGTAAAGGGAGGCAGTCTGACTTCATCACCCAGGTGTCTGAGTAACTAAGGGGAGCAGTGTTCCCATAGCCTTGGAGGGGCCTGATAAGTGATGTTCTCATAGCCGTGAGACTGGGTCCAATGAAGTATTCCCATAACATGAAGTGGGCTTGCATGTGCGGAATTATGCTATGTTATATAATTTCTAGCATCTTGCCAGCTTTGTTCCCCTCTAGTACTTAAACAGGTAGAGACTCCCTGCTGGGGGCAATGCTGATGAGAGACACACAAGGGGACAGGTACCATGACAGGTGCCATGCTGGGGAGCAGGGGCCATGGCATGAGACATGCAGATAGACATGCAGCTTGCAGCCTGTGTGGCTTGCCTACCCATAAATAAAGTCATGCCAGACATCCCAATGGCTCTGTGAATATTTTTCCATCTGCACGAATACCCTGAACCTGCCTGACCTTGAAGGGTGGCAATACAGTCACCCTGAGGGCATGGTCGCATCCTACAGTTGTCCTTTGCTAGGCACCCAGGGCTCATGCCTGTCTAACTGACTACTATATCCAAATAACTTTAGAAGTTGACAGTACTTTTGATCATTTAAGAAATCTTCATAAAAAACCATCCTCCTATGTTTTCTGTAGATTTTTAAAATAGTAATATGCCTGGATAATATCCCTTTAGTAAATGTACACTTTCTCAAGAACTATATATAATGAGTTGTTATACAACCTATGACTTTTTCTATCCAGGTAACACATTCCCAAGACCTTCATATCTAAGGATTGTCATACAATTCCTCATTTTGCTCCTTTTCATCTAAAATAATTTTATTTTTTCTGCTTTTGATTTATTTCTAGTTATCAATGTTGAGGGTCAATTTTTATGATGAAATAAATAGGACTGAATCATGACTATTGTTTTATGTTAGTTAATAATTGGAAAACAAATAAATCCTTGGATGGTGTATAGATAGGTTTAATCTGACATCAGTATAAAAGGAGGTAGGAGAGCCTGAGTGTAAGAGGGTGAGACTATATGGGTGTGAATGGAGTAATACTGACGGTAGAATTAAGGTTATTAGGCAAATAATTAACTGTGAGAAATTACAACAGATTCAAAAGTAAGAGTGACTATGAGTATAGAAGTAGCACTTACTGAAATTTGAGAATAATAGAATGAGTGCAGTTAGGAACCAGATTAATTCAGAATGAATTATGTGGAGATTGAGCTATCAGAAAGACACTTAGAAATATTCTGAATATGAAATTTAAGAGGTGATCTTAAGAAAACAGGTATCCTTAGAGATCTATATCCCAGAATTCAAATGATTATAAGTGAGAAGTGGTTTTTGATTCCAAGATTGACTTAGTTCAGGCTGTCACTAGAATATCATAGATTGGTTGGCTTAAAAACTAAACATTTATTTTTCACAGTTCTGAAAGCTGCAAAGTCCAAGATTAAGGTACAGTATGTCTGTTGAGAGGTTGCCTCCTGGTTGGCAGATGGTCAGCAGTATCCACAGGTAACAGAGAGAGGATGCAAACTCATCCATTTTTCTATTGATAAGGTCACTAATCCCATCATGAGGGCTCTACACCCATCTCTAAGAATCTTCACCTGGTGATTAAGGTTTCAATATGTGAAATTTGGGGGAAAACAAACATTCTGTCCACAGCAAAGAGGGAGGATAAGGATACCCAAGGGAGCCTGTGGACAGGAAAACACTTTAAGGAATAGGTAAGTAACAAATTTAAATGAAGGAATAATGACCAAAGACATTAGAAGAAGTATTCAGAGAAATAGGGTGAAACTGGTATCATATATTTCACAGAAAATGACAGATCAAGAATATTGAGAACAGAAATCATGTCTAGTATTAATAGTTATCATTAATATATACCAGATCTTATACTAAGTCCTTTTTATACCTTATCTCGCTTAAGGAATCTCTTTAGAACAGTAATTTTAGCCACAAGAAGTAAAAAGGATTAGTTTAAGTAACTTGTTTGAAGGCATGCATGGAATTTAAATTTCAGGCTTATGTGAATGTGGCATAACAACTAAAATATGTTATCGCCAATAATGACTACAAGCTAAGACTGAGAATGAAAAAAGGCCAAAAGTATTAGTTGACTAAACAGTGATCTTTGAAAAACTAGTTTGAGAATATTTATCAGGATCGAAGCTTAATGACAATGAATTGAGATGTAATTGACAGTAGAAATTATAGAGTGACAAGAAATTTGTCACTAAAATAAAGAGTTTAGTTCATAGGTTTCCTCAATAGAATGAAGAATGTCCATATTAAATGCTCTTTTTCTAATGATTAGGGAAACTGGACAACTGCTGTGTGTTAACGGAATCATTTTACATTTCGGATGTAAGTGGTTCTACGGGTCGTTGACTCAGAGTAGAAAGCTGACACAGTGGAAGAGCAATTTATGCTCACTGAGGCATCAGTAGGAAATGACCTAAATTAACTCTTGTTAAAAGTAATTACATGATATTAAAGAAAGTAAAATGTTAAAGTACTAGACAGAAATCAAAAAGAGTTATATTAATCTCATAGAAAATAATCCTTGTTTTGTTTGATAAATGTTAGTATCCATAAAACTTTGACTGTACTAGTTCCTGGTGCCAAAACATAATTTACAAATATCTGAAAATATACACAATCTTCTAAAGAGGCCAAGGATGACACCTTTTAAAATTTAGAAGGAAATGGCTAGGGTTTTGATTTTATTTTTCTTATTCCAGGGCATGAGGAACTTTATACCAAACTGAGTATATTATCATAACTTCAGTAATAGTGCTCACAGTATCTCTGGCTAACAACCATTTTAGGGAGCACTTGTGAGTAGATTTGCATAATTGATATTGTGAATGAAGGTTTTAATTAATGTGACATCATTTGATTTTAAAGAAATAATGATAGGAAGACACCAGTTTGATCTGCAACATTTAATAGATATGACCAATATAGGTGGAGGGAAATTTATTATTGATTAATATTTGTAACTTCACTTTTCTAAGGGACAAAAGACAGTACTTTTTGTGCTGTGGTCATTGGCATCTAATTAAAGCATACAGTCATTTACTCCAATGCATTGCAAGAAATTCTGGCACAAATAATGCATTTCTCAAGATTATATTTAAATAAAAACAGATAGTTGAAACACATTAAATGGTTGTCCAAGAGCCAGGTAAGGAAAAAGTTATACATACCTACTTAGGTACACATACTCTCTTTGTCTAGGTGTGGTTATGTGACCAAGTTATCACCAATGGAATGAGAACAAAAAATAAAAAAGCATCCATTTGAGGGTGTCCCCTGCCTATAGGAATTTTTTTTCTTTGGGTTTTCTCTTTTTCTTCATCAGATATTCAATTACCCAATTGTGACTTTGTTGAAGAACACAATTATGGAAACAATATGAAAGAAAAAAATATGGGTCCCTAAGTGACCTCATCAGATGGCATTGCATTGGTAGCCAAGCTTTATCAGATGGTGCTGGAAGAGGAGGGAAATAATGATCTATCTTATTTAAGTGACTGCATTGCTGTCAGTTGGATCAGAATTCCAAAGGAAGATGTGTGGAATGTATTCCTCGTCAGTCATCAACAGTACTAGATGACATTCACATGCAAGGCTAAAAATTTATATCACTAACTGACACCAAGAAAGCATAAATGGAAAGTATTATTGATCTTGAGAACTGCAGAATCTTTATGGGAAGAATGAAACATAACTAAATAGTAAATATCATTTAATATACTCCATTGTCTTTTTAAATTCCACAAGTTAGAAAAAGAAAATTCCTCTGCCTGATCTTCCTCCAAGTATTTAACCCACAGGTACCCATTGCTAGCAGTTTGATGCCTTCTCTAACCCAGGCCATAAAAATATATCTCTATGCATAAAAGTATATCCATGTAATTAACATATTCATGTAAGGAATAATATAACACGTTATATTAAACAACATAATTTTAATTTAAAATTACAACATGAATAGATTTCTAGTTTAGTACATATAGATTTACTTTAATTTTTTGGAAGTGTTGCTTAGTATTAAACTCTAATCTTTTACTATCTTTAAGCAGTTATTTATTATGGCCATGTAAATTATTGTCAATATCATGTTATTATAACTTACATTTCAATAAAGTATACATAGAGGCATATATATGTAGACAGATATATTTATGAACTCATTCTAATTTTTCTGTACCTAGAGTTCTAGAACTATTATTATTCTATCATGAAATAAGAATAATTCATCTTAAAATATTGCCTCCACAATGTGGGCACCAAATTGTAACCACATAGATAGTATATTCAAATGCCTTTCCTTCGCACTCTGACCACCAAATATTAGATCTTTACCTTTAGATTGTATTTAACTAATTAGTTCTTATAATTGTGCAAGATCTGATACATGCATATAGTAT
This sequence comes from Anoura caudifer, assembly GCA_004027475.1. Classification (NCBI taxonomy): domain Eukaryota; kingdom Metazoa; phylum Chordata; class Mammalia; order Chiroptera; family Phyllostomidae; genus Anoura; species Anoura caudifer. Next base: position 477,059 of record PVKU01000285.1, on the reverse strand, counting down.
CTATAAATTAAAATATATAAAAATAATAATTTAAATATATAAGTTCACCAGTATAAAGTAGAATTATTTTTAATCATGTGTGCTGTTACATATTCATTTATTAGATATATACTTTACTTCCCATAAAAAAGCAAACAATAATTACTTTTCCCTTTTTAACCTTACAAAAAATATTTGGTGCAATTTTTTTCCTTTTGTTCACACTGTTACCGCTGATGTATCAGATGGTACAGAGTATACCGCCACAGTAATTCAAATATGATTATATCCAAATTGCTCTCGCAATTACCAAGGCTTGAATTAAACTTTTTTGGTTAACATGAGTGGGGGGCAATCACAAAGATAAATAGTACATTCTCTGCTATTTATGGTGATGAACAAATACTATATGGACATGAAGCTAATACAAAGGACACTGACTCTCATAGATTTCCATTTCGAATTCTGTAGTACAGAAATTAACATATAATAAAGAAGTTGATCTTGACTTAAAATAACTTATTTCTCTGAGGTATTTCCATTTTCTTTTTGTAATTTCTGTCTCTTTATTCATGGGTGTGGGGAGCTAAGTGGCTCTTTTAAAAAAGAATAAAACAGAAATGCCTATATTATGTCATTTAGTACAATAATTGAGAAACCTGGAGTGATATAAAGCTAACAAGGATTTATAAGAAAACGCTTAGCAAGTCTGATTTTTCTAGGATCTGAATTACCTTAAGGAAAACCTATATAAAAAAAGACTATTGAAAATGCATGCAATAAAAATGAAATACATAGAATAAGGTCAGCATCATGGTGGCATGAGCCATTCCCTCTTTCCCTTCAAGTTAAAACCAGCAGTAGTGAATCTATAGCTCTAAATAAAATCCTCTGCACAGCACAATAGAACACCTTAGAGATTTGCATACCAGCAAATGTGTGTGTGTGTGTATATATACATGCATTCATATGTGTGTGTATGTGTATACATCTGAAGATGGGTGGATTGTACCTCATGGAGGTGGTGAAAACAGAGTAGCAGTGGTGAAACCTGTGACCTAGGCTCCAATAATTGCAGTGGCACCCCAGGCCAAAGCACCATGAGTAATGGTAGCACCCAAGACTGAGATCTAAGTTCCCACCAATAGTGACAGTGACTTTGGCCTCTGCCATCCCAGTATAGGGGCTACACCTAAGACCATGGTGTCCACAGCAGCTTGGAGCAGCACCCAAGACTGGAGGCTCCAGGAGTTGCTGTGGTACTTGATACCAGAGGCTTCAGGAGCAGTGGCAGCACCCACAACCCAGTGAAACCACCAACAGCAAGATACCAGTGATCCCAAAGGTACAAGTAGCAACAACAAGGGCACTGGTGATGCAACCAACAAAGTCAATGAAAGGTGAAAAGCACCAGCTCTTGAATATAGCTGGAGGCCACTCAGAAAGGTGTTTGCTACTTCAAATGCACCAGCAGAGGAACAATTTATACAAACACTGTGAAAAGTTACAGTAACACGATATCAGAAGAAAAATAGCATTTCTCCATAAAATAATCTTAAGGTCATAGAAGATTGATAGAAAATTCAAAATAGCTTTATGAGAAAAAAAATGAACAATCTACAAGAAAATTTAGAAATTCAATGAGCTCAGGAGTAAAATTAATGCACAGAAGGAGTATTTTACCAAACAGTCTGATACTCCAAAATAGAACCAAGCGAAATTATGGAGCTAAGGAAATCAATAAATAAGATGAAAAATTCATTATCACTTTCGATAGAAGCAGTGGAAATAGAGCAGACCATATGAAAGAGAGGATTAGGGGGCTCGAAGATAGCCATATAGAAATGTTTAGTGTGTTAAAGGAGAAAGAATGAAGTTCAAAAAACTAATAAAAGAACTCTCTGACTCTAATAGAAATAGCAAAATAAGAATAGGTATCCCAGAAGAAAAGGAGAAGGGAGCAGAGATTTTTAAAAGAGATAATAGCTGAGAACTTTCCAAACGTTAGGAAAGAACTGAATATACAAATAAATGAAGCTTATAGAACACCTATCTCAGTGCAAGAAGACCTTCTTCAAGATATACTACATTAAAACTGCCAAAAGTCAATGATAAAGAGAATTTTAAAGGCACCCAGGGGAAAAAAGACTAGCTTGTATAGGTATACCCAGTAGGTTATCAGCAGAATTCTGAGCCAAAACTCTATAGGAAAGGAAAGAATAAAATGACATCTTCAAAATATGAATATTTAAAGATAAACTATTAGTCATGAATACTCTATCCAACAAAGTTAAACCTTCAGATAAGCAGAAACAAATATTTTCTCTGACAAATAAAATAAGAGAGGTTACTACCCTAATCTACCTTATAAGAAATGTTCAAAGGAACTCATCCACAAGAAATAATAAAAAAAAAAAAAAGTGAACACAAAACTTTGAGTAATATTATGAATATATAGAAAAAAATCAAATAATTACAAAGTTATTTCAGAATAAAGTATTGGTCACTAAAGTTTAACATAAAGGTAAAAAGGAAAAAAAACATTAAAATAACTTGCTATTTGGTAATGAACACAAAACAACAGGGACAATTTGTGACAACATAAACATATAAGGGGGAAAAAAGAACAGAACCTTTATAGGCAAATGGATATAAGATTCTCTCAGCAGAAAAAAAACATTTTATCTGTGATACATTTGATACAATTCACATGGTAACCGCAAAAATAACAATCTAGAACAAAGATGTGAAACATAAAAAAAAGAAGAAGAAACAATAAAAACTTCATAAGGATGGCTGGTCCCTGTGGTACTCCAAGTACTGCTTCCCCAAAACCCAGACTTTTGAGTTGTACCCTCATCACTGGAATGTGCCAGCGCTTTGGCAAGCTGAAGAAGAATGCCTTTGCCAGTGTCATTCTCTTTGGTACCAACAATAGGAGCTCCATTTCTGCAGTCTGGATCTTATGAGGCCAGGAACTCACCTCTCCACTGAGTCCAGATCGGCAGGTAGGCTACAAGTCATATGCGTGGTGGAAATTGGATCCTGGCAGGAAGAGACACAGATGCTGGTCCCAGTGTACTTTTGCTGAAAGGGGGCCTTCCAGCATGTGGGCAAAGCCTTCAATCAGAACAAGATCTTCAAGTGAACATCTTTTGTTATCACCTAGCTGCCTACACCTGTCAGTCAGGGAGATAGGGGTCATTAAAGAAAACTGAATATTGAAAAAAATAATAAAAACCACCAGACTAAAATAATGGACATAATCACAGGGGAAAAGAAACAATGGAGTTACAGAGCAAAGAGAAAACAAAAGATAAAATATCAGCAGGAATCTCCCATATATCAATAATTACCTCAAAGGCCAACCAAAATGAACTCACCAACAAAAAGACATAGAGTGGCGGGATGATTAAAAACTGACACCCAACTGCATGCTGCAAAAGACTCAGCTTTAAAGGAAAGATGCTCCAAGTAAAGGGGTGGAAGATGGCATTCCAAGAAAATGGCAGCCAATACACACACGCAGCCATACCTACATCAGACAAAGCAGACTTAAAGCCAATGAAAGGTAACAGGAGACAATGAAGAACATTATATAATGATAATGAAGACATACCATTTATAAATACATATATACAACTAACACAGAAGCAGCAAAATATATAAAGCAAGTATTAACAGACCTAAAGAGGGAAACTGACGGCAACACAATGATAGCAGGGGAGTTTACACACCTCACTTACACCAATGGGTAGATCATCTAGGGTAAAAGTCAACAAGAAAACATTGGCCAGAAATGACATATTGAAACAAGTGAACACATATAGAACATCCCATTCAAAAGCAACAGAATACACATTTTTATGTGCACATAGAATATTCGTATGTTTGGAAACAAAGTAAGTCTTAGTAAATTTAAGCATCTTTTTCTGACCACCACAGTATATAACTAGAAATCACCACAAGGAGAAAACTGGGAGAACTACAAATAAGAGGAGATCAAAAAACTTGTTACTGAATAACTACTGGGTCAATGAGAAAATTTTAAAAATATATATAAAAATACGTGGAGACAAATACAACTAAAAATCCAACATCAAAATCTGTGGAATGCACAAAAAAGTGTTACTGATAGTAATAAAAACCTACCTTAAGAAACAAGAAAAATCTCAAATAAACTCTAGCCATACATCTAAAGAAGCTAGGTAAAGAAGAACCAGTGAAGCCTAAAACTATTAGAAGAAAGAAAACACTAAAAATTAGAGCAGAAATAATTGAAATAGAGACTAAACAAGACAATAGAAACAATCAATGAAACGAACAGCTTGCTATTTGAAAAGATAAATAAAATCGAAAAAACTTTATCTATACTCGCTAAGTAAACAAAGAGAAAAGGCTCAGTAACAAATATCAGAATCAGAAAGAAAAGATACAATGATACCACCAAAAAAGATCATAAAAGACTACTATAAATAGCTATACAAATAAAAATTGAAAAATCTAGAGGAAATGAATAAATCTTACAATCATACAAACTTGCAAGACTGAATCATGAAGAAATTGGAAATCTGAACAGACTGATCACTAGTAAAGAGATTGAATCAGTAATATAAAGCTCCCAACAAACAAAAATTCAGCACCAGATGGATTAACTGGGAAATTCTACAAATATTCAACAATTTAATAGCCTATCCGTCAAAAACTCTTCCAAAAAACTAAACAGAAGAGTATGCTTTCTAATTCATTTTATGAGGCCAAAATTTCCCTGATTCTAAAACCAGACTGGGAAAACACATACACACACACACAAAAAAAATATTACAGGCCAATATCTCTAAAAAACATTGCCACAAACATTTCAACAAAGTATTAATAAACCAAATACAACAATAAAAATTTAAAAGATCATATACCATAATCAAGTGGGATATATTCCAGGGATGCAATGATGGTTCAACACCTGCAAATCAATCAATTTAATATACCAAATCAACAAAATGAGAAATAAAAAATTATATGATAACCTCAATAGACACAGAAAAAAAGCATTTGACAAAATTGAACATCCATTTATCATTAAAATTTTCAATAAAATGAGTATAGAAGGAAGTCACCTTAACATAACAAAGGTCATATATGAGAAACTCACATCAACTATTATACTTAACAGTGAAAAATGAAAGCTTTTCCTCTAAGATCAATAACAAGACAAGAGGCCCACTCTCCACACTATTATTCAATATAGTATTAGATGTTCTAGCTAGAACAATTAGGAAAAAAAAAGAAAAGAAAAGAAAAGAAAAGAAAGAAAGAAAGAAAGAAAGAAAGAAAGAAAGAAAGAAAGAAAGAAAGAAAGAAAGAAAGAAAAGGCATCTGAATTGGAAAGAGAAGTTAAGCTGTCACTATTTATGGAAAATATAACTTCATATACAGAAAATCCTAAAGAGTCCACCAATAAAATATGTATTAGCAGTAATGAACACATACAGTAAAGTTAGAGAGTACAAAATCAATGTACAAAATCTGTCATATATACTAAAAATAAAAGATTCAAAAAAGAAATTTAAAAAAATCAATATACAAAATTATGTTATAAAATAAAAATAAACACGTAAAAATAAAATAAAATACCTAAAATTAAATTTAACCAAGGAGGTAAAAGACCTGTACACTGAAAACTGTAAGTCATTGTTGAAAGAAATTGAAGAAGGCACAATAAATAAAAAGATATTTTGTGTTCATGGATTGGAAGAATTAATATTGTTAAAATGTCCATATTACTTAAAGCAATCTACCCATTAGTAAAATACCTATCAAAATGCCAATGGGATTTTTTTATAGAAATGAGACAAAAAAAAACCTAAAATTACTGTGGAACTAATACTGAAAAGCAATCCTGAGAAAGAACAAAGCTGGTAGTATTACTCTCCAAAATTTCAAACTATACTACAAAGTTAAAGTACCCAAAACAGCATAGCACTGGCAGACAATCAGACATGTGGATCAATGAAACAGAATCAAGAGTCTAAAAATAGACTCACATATATATGCATAAGTAATTTATCATAAAGACACCAAGAACAGAGAATGAAGAAAAATGTCTGCAATGAATGATCTTGGGAAAACTAGAGAGACACATGGAAAACAATGAAACTAGACCACTCTCTTCTACCATACACAAAAAATAAACTCAAAATGGATTAAATACTTGAATATAAGCCATGAAACCATAAAACTCATAGAAGAAAGAATAGGCAGTAGCTACTTGATACTGGTCTTTGTGGTGTGCTGTGGATTCAACTCTCATGGCAGAAGAAACAAAAGCAAAAACAAACCAATGGAACTACATCAAACTAAAAGATTTCTGCACAGCAAAGAAAAACAACCACAAAATGAAAAGGCAACCTACTGAATGGGAAATGATATTTACAATCATATATCCAATAAGGAGTTAATTTCCAAAATGTATAAAGAACTCATTTATCTTGCCAACAACAACAACAAAAACAACAACAAAACACACAACTCGATTAAAAAATGGGTAGAGAATCAGAATAAACAGTTTTCCAAAGAAGACACACAGATGGCAAACAGGCACATGAAAAAATGTCAACATCGCTAATTATTAGGAAAGTACAAATCAAAACTACAATATCATCTCACACCTGTTAGAATAATTATCATCAAAGAGCAAAAAAAAAAAAAAAAAAAAAAAAAAATAAAAAAAAAAAAAAAAAAAAAAAAAAAAAAAAACCACACATTGAAAAGGATGTAAAGAAAAGGGAAACCTCATACATTGTTGGTGTGAATATGTGTTATTAGTACAGTAACTATGGAAAAAGTATGAAGATTTCTCAAAAAATTAATAATAGCATTACCACATGATCTACCTATTTTACTTGTATATTGACCAAAAGAATATAAAAACACTAATTTAAAAAGATATAAGCACAAGCACACCTATGTTCATTGCAGCATTATTTACAGTAACCAAGATATAGAAACAACCTATATCCTTTGATGAATGAACGATGAAAAAAATTCTGTGTACACACGCATATACATAGAATACTACTCAGCCATAACATGTGACAAATGCAACAACATAAATGACCTTTAGCACATTATGCTAAGTGAAATAAGTCAGAATGAAAAGACAACTACCATACAAATTCACTAATGTGTGGAGTCTAAAAAAATACAAACAAAACAGATGAGCAAACCAACAAAACAAAACAGGCAAAAGAAAAGAAGACAACAAATTGGTGATTGCCTGAGGGGAATGGAGTTGTAAGGAGGGCAAAACAGCAAAATAGGGTGAGCTATATGGAGGTAAATGGAAAGTAAACTTTTGGTGATAAGCATGTGGTACATACAGATGTTGGATTATAATGCTGTACCCCTAAACTCATATAGTTACCTTAATGCTGTACCCCTAATGCTGTTACCTTAATACCTTAATGCTGTACCCCTAAACCAATGTTACCTTAATTTAAAAAAAAAAAAAAACACATATGAAGGCCCTCCTCTGCTTGAAATTTTAAATAAGACATTTATTTAGCATTATTGTATGTTTCATAGAAATATTAATTTGGCACCTAGTTTTGTACTCCTTATTTTTGTATCCTTATAAATTATGTATTTGTACCAAGTAGCAAATGCTTTAAAAGAAATAGGAAAAAAGAACAAATAGAGGTATTGTTCAGTTTAAAAATGTATGATTTGTGATTCCTCACACAGTGGTAATACAGTGCAGATCACCACTAAATTACCATTATGCCCTCTTGCTATGCCTGAGGAATATATTTCTGGTAGGAAGACAGGTTTCAAATGATATCAGAGAGACATATAGAGCAAATGTGCATACAGAATTTCCAGTCGTGCTTCTTTAATTGGATGCCGGTAACAGTAGTAAACAATAATGAAGAAGGCATGGAAACTGTTTTAGCAAGATTCAGATAAATCAGCTATCACTTTTGGACTGCGAATAAAAGATACGCTTCAGGATATCTGCATTTTAACCAGCCTAATCATGGTTTTGATGATTGTGCCAAAGGGACTGTTCTTTGCTCTGTTTTCACGGTGAATGAAAGGCAACCAAAGGAACAGTTTTAATTCTCACACTTCTTGACAGATGAATCATATGGGATTAGTGTTGGAGTTCATTAAAGCAAGAATTAGAGCAAAATATCGTATTTCACATGTTATATACATTACAATTTTATAATGTGATACTTAACATCTGGTGAGCTAATTAACTGATTTTGGCAAATGGGCAGAACCCCATTGTATGTGTGTGTGTGTGTGTGTTATGCATAAATACATATGCGCACATGAACACACAAATAAAAACATGCACGGCATTTTTCCAAGGAAAATATTCTGAACCATACACAAAAAAGCATCAACTTTGTTGTCATTGAATAAAAGATAAAGCTCCCAATTATAGAGCTGTTTGAATCATCTAACCATGCATTAACTAAGTCTCTAGAATTAGACAGTTCTTTCAAAAATTGTTATATTGGGCAAATATTTCCTGATGAACTAACTCCTTAAAATAAGTCTCTAATTTGCCCTGGCTGGTGTAGCTCAGTGGATTGAGCAGGTGGCCTATGAACCAAAGGATTCCAGTTCGATTCCCAGTCAGGGCACATGCCTGTGTTGCAGGCCAGTTCTGGGCAAGGGACACACGAGAGACAACCATACATTGATGTTTCTCGCCCTATCTCCCTCTCTCCTTCCCTTCCCCTCTAAAGATAAATAAATAAAATGTTAAAAAAATTCTTTACAAAAAATAAGTCTCTAATTAAATGCTCCACATTTAACATTAAGATTCGTTCTAGTCAGATGTTGCCTGTCAATCTTAGACTGAATCTTAGATGTCGAGAACATCTGACATTATAGTGCAAATAAAACAGAAAATGAAAACAACTTTAAGTTGTGGGGCTTGTAAAAGGTGTAAGATTTCATGAAGTGCTGAAAATATTGTTGGAGAACTGCTCAAGTCATCAACATGTTTTCAAAGTCCCTGTCCTTGTTCAGCAGGAAGACAATGGGTCATGTAGGACTCAAGAGCACACAAACAGATCTGCTCATTTACATGCAGCATTCCTTTGTCCCCATACTAGTCTAGAATAGATACTGTAAAACATCTTGGTTTTAGTACTGCTTTATATTCTTACCAATGATGTTCCATAAAAAGCTCTTAAAAGACATTTTGTTTTCTGTGGGTTATATCTTTATAAATTACTCTTTAATAATTTAAACTGAGGAGATTTTAAATACAAATTAGTGCATGGAAACTAACCAAATTACATTATATGTTAGCAAAAATAACATTTTATAAAGAATAAATACATTTTTCAAAACAAAAATGATAATCCTGTTTACCACTACAGGATATAGAGAGTTGGAAAGAGTGTCACTCACACACTTACAAAAGCAACAGGAACAATATTAAATACATTTTTTATCAACCAATTACAAAGCAGAGCGACCAACTGGCCCCAAATTTAAGAGGAGACAAGTGCATGAAAGGAGAAAGGTGATGTGATTATTCACTAGGGTATACATCATTGCATATTACTCTTTATGTAGTCAGTAAGAAGCTTGCATACTGCAAGTTCCAGAAAATGCTGGGAAATTCTTCAGGACTGTAGAAATTGAACAGATAGTCCCCCACTTGTAGGCTGTGTCTCTGGGCACACATAAATAATTAAGGGAGAGTCCTACCCATATTTTTGTGTTGGTGACCAGGGGTAGAGGAAGGGAAGCTGTAAGGGATGGGCACAAATCCATTCCTAAACCCATTCCCTCTCTCTGTTACGGCCCAGAAGAATTAGTGAGCTGGGAGAAGGGCTCCAAACATTTTTGCCCTAAGAGTGCTGGTGAAAATTTAGTGCCACCGAGGAAATGAAATGCTCTTGGGAAAGAAGCAAGAAAATAAACTGGGTTGAAAACTACAGTGTGGAACTAAGCAATAAAATGGTAAAAGTCACACTCAGAAGGCCCAGGACATTGTGACTGCTGAAGGCTGACACTTATTCAGGAAAACAAAAATGGAGACATCCCATCTTTTCCCCAACTCACCACCATTCTGTGGAGAGAGGGATCAGAGGGAAACAAGCACAAAGAGGTTTAACTCAACTGTCTGAACAAAAGCTGAGAGTCCCACAGACATTATTCTGGCAATCCAATCCCTGCTATAAACTACAGGTATGGCAGGAATTTGAAGTTTAGGATCTATAGCAGGTAAACACAACAGCAAATCTCAACTCTAGCAGCCCAACCTAGATTAACTGAAACACCAGCATTAAGACCTAGGAAGTAGAAAAGTCATGTCCATTTTGGATAGAAAATCTCTACTTCAGTTTTTACTAGCTACTAAAGTTTCACCTTTCAATAATAAATTGTGGAACATATTAAAGAAAGAAAAAATATACTAATAAGCTACAAAAACATAATTGATGCCACATTCAGGTTATGAGAAGTGTTGTAACTATCTAAATAACAAATTAAAAGAACCATAATTAACTTGCTAAAAATAACATAAAATATGGACAACATGCAAAATCAAATAAGATAAAAACTATAAGAAAACAGAAACTATAAATACTAAAAAGAAAACCAAAGTAATAGAAATGATTAATACCCTTTGGTAGACTATTTAGAAGACTAAAATGAGCTGAAGAATTAGTAAATGTGGAAATTAGTAATTTGCAATAAAAGCAAACTGGGACAATTAGTATAAAAGAGTAAAAAAAAAAAAAAAAAAAACACACACACACAGACAACAAAGCATCCAGGAGCTGTGTCACAACATCAAACAGTATGATGTGGGCCCATTTAGAATTTCAGAAGAAAAGGACTGTGGGAGAGACCACAGCAGAAAACAAGTATTTAAATAAATATCAGTCATGCATTTTCCAAAATTTATGACAGATACCAAATTAAGAATTCGAAAAGCTCATAAAACTCCAAACAGGATAAACATCAACACCCCCTCCAAAACAAGCATATAAATTAAATTATATCTGTCCGAATATTGAATAGAAAATCATGGGAAAATTTAAAAAGAGATATATTACAGACACCAAAACAAAAATAGGAATTATAACAAATTCTCATAAAAACATGAAAGACAGAAAACAAATTTCATCTTTAATATGCTAAGAAAATAACAAACACATTTAAATAGCATTACACACACACAAAGCAACTAAACCCAGAATTCTATATACAATAAAAATTATAAAAAATGAGAGAAAACTTCTCAGACCAAAACCAAACAAGAAACAAAAATAACTGAGGGAATTCAGTACTAGTTGTATTAATTTTCTACAATTACATAACAAATTATCACAAATTTAGTGGCTTAGAACAACACAAATTTGTTATTTTACAATTTCCATGGCTCTCTAGTCTCATTAAGCATGGCTGAGTTCTCTGCTTAGAGCATCTCAAAGCTGAAATCAGTATCTTGACCAGGGCTGCTATCTATCCCATTGGAGATCATTGTCCTTTTCTGCACTCATCCTGCCAATTAAGTCGTGAGCTGCCATTAATTATGAGATAGTTTATCTTCATTCAGAGATGCTAAAAAGTGAAAAAAAAATCTTCAAATTGTTGAAATGAAGTATAATATTGTTCCTTTGAATAACAAATTAATAAAATGACATTACTGAATCTCAAGGTTATTTACTTTTTATAAATATATTTACATTTACTAAATGGAGATAACTGTAAATGCATTAACAATAGAAATTTTAAAAATAAAAATAAATATATAAATATATTTACATTTTTATTAAATGTTTATCAGTTTATCTATTGTCTTGTGGAGATCATTATCACTTCTTCCAAGAGATTATATTTAAGAAGGTGTGATGTTGTGCAACATCTTTCAAAACTTTATCATTTTTGATCATATATGTTTACATGTGTAGTAATTTCTGTTTTATTTATTTACTTTCATCTTACTGACTTATAGTGAAAATGTTATGGCTCCAGACCTCTTACCAAAGGAAATATTCAATTCAATTTATGAATAGTTGTTTAATATTCATATAGGGTTATAGTTAATCACCAAAATTGCAATATTTATAGAATTAATGATATTAAGAAAAGTATATTTTAACACTTCAGCACCTTTTCTTTTTTCTATAATTAAAAAAATTTAAAGTACAGTTGACATACAATATTATATTAGTTTCATGTGATGTGTACAACATAGTGGTTAGACATTTATATAATTTAGGAACTAATCACTTCTCAGTTCCTTTTTGAAATTAATTGAAATACAAGGTAGACTGTTGCTCCCAAGCCATATGTTAAGCTTGAGTTTAAAACATATATGAGGGGGTTACTCCCTAACAAAAAGCAAATTATCTTTTGGAAGGCAGTACAAGTTTCCCTGCTAGGTGACTGTTCCAAGAACCCATCTATATCTGTGTATCAGCTGGCATTGTTGTGAGAGGTTGTGGTCGGCCCCAGTGAATTTTTTCCAAGAAACTCTTTCAATGGGTTTGCCCATTTCATGATGGGAGATTTAGGAGCATATTTGCCTACACCACTCTGACCAATCAGCACCTTTTGATTAAAAATGTCATGATCTCCATGCCCCATCCTCCCTACTCACCTGACCTCACCCTGAGCAACATTTTCTTTTGTTTTCCCAGATTAAAAAAGTCCTCAAAGGGAAACATTTTGCCAATGTGGAAGAGGTAGAACCAAAAAATGGCAGGAGCACTAAATAACATCAAGATGGATGAGTTCAAAAACTGTTTTGAGCAGTAAGAGAAAACATCTTGATAGGTGTAGTGCATCAAATGGGGAGTACTTTGAAGGTGGTTGAAGTTTAAAGATTTAAGAATAAATACACCATTTTTTATGAATATATTCCATTCGGGGGCTTCCTCCTCATATATATATATATATATATATATATATATATATATATATATATATATATATATATATATAGAGAGAGAGAGAGAGAGAGAGAGAGAGAGAGAGAGAGAGAGAGAGAGAGTCTTTAATGAGTCTTAACCTAATTTTTGGCCAAGATGCTTAACTGTATCATTCCCAACTACAGTATTCTCTTATATGGAATATTGAAGTGAACACATTTGCCTAATTTTCCTTTTGTTGGGTGGACAGCATCATAGCATTTTCTGCAGGGCTTGGCCGCCTGATCCGGTGACCACATGCAACCACATGTAATCAGTCAGCACAAAGGCTGCTTTCCATGGAGGTCTCCAGTCCACCAAGAGTGGAGGCAGTGAAACCTTGAATAAGGAGATCTACTTCCCCATTCCCAGTAGGGGTCCCAACATTTTATTTTGCACTGGGACCAGCACATTATGTATCCTGCCTTAGGAACTTATGTTAACTTTGAATATGTTGAGTATCTTGACTGTGTCATTGTTTTCACCAGTGTATCCCTAGGTAAAAATTTACCAAAACGTACACTTTTTAAATACATTCAGTATGACAAATGTTCAAAGTTCAGTAAAGTTATTAACCAATATTCAAAAGCAGTGAAAGAAACAGATCAGTTTAATGCCAACTGATATATCTGTATGTAAGCATCTGGTTTTTCACATAATTTGGAGAAAAGAAGGATAGTGCCTTCACTCCCTTGGAATGAACAAAACTAGCACTACTTTTATCAATAAGGACAGGCTGTGCGGGTGCCAAACACAGAACCCAGGAAAGACAACTTTCCAAATATTATTCACAGGTTCATACAAAATGGTGAATTTATAGGACCAGTTAGTATAATTCTTTGACCAGGCAACATTATAAAGTTACATATAGAGCAGAGCTGCGGTCACTGTAAGGGATTTTTGTGTCTGGAATCTTGGTTAGATTAAAAGGAGGAAACTAAGTGTGAGGTGTTTGGAATTTCTTTTAAATAAGTAATTTCAAGTGTGTTTCAGAAGGTCTAAACCACTACTGTGTAAACCACTATTATTCCTTCCACTGAACTATTTGCCAGTCAGAATAAATAAATTAATGTTATCAGAATTGAATTTTTCTAAGTCTTCTATCTCCTGCTGTGAACTTGTGGTCTTTAATCTGGGAGACCAGGAAGCTCATGTAATTAACAAGATTTTGTTGTTGACCATAGCAGCATCCTGCTGTCTCCAAAATACTCTTCCTTTTATTATGGCCACCAAAAAAGAGAAAGATTATCCAATTTAAAACATGAAAAAGGGGAGCTGTCAATATCTACTCTAGAATATTGTGCATCAGTTTAGAGAATGATTCTCTTGACATAGTAGTATTACCAAGACATAATAACCAGGATATTCTTTTATAAATATGTTTGCAATAATAAAAGGAATAGACAATCAAAATATTTATGATGCACTTAGATAATCACTATAATATGCACTAAAATAAATAATACATAATAAAATTATCTATATATGCTAATTAAGTGTGTAAATGTATAAAATTATTCACACTCAAAACTAATAAAGGAATCATTTTTTAGAGAGTGCCTTGCACTGGGGAAGGAGCCAGGGTAACTGTTACATTGTTTGTTTGAATTATTATAGAATGAGAATGTTAATATTTATTGTTTATTTAAATAGATTATGTGTTTTATAAAAACTGAAACAATATCAAAAACAACTGGCAAATATCAGAGTCTTCCACAAATTAGAGTCCTTACTTGTCAATATAGGATGAGCATAAGAGAACCTACCAGGGCTAGAACATGAGAAAACTAATGGAAGATTTACCAGGGATGCTGGTTCAATGTCTTAACCAATTGGAGGATAAAAGTGCACCATGAATTCAGAGCCACTTACTGTAAAGAAGCCATGTGTTTTGTAAAGAAGACATTACCTACAGACCAAGAATCTGTCCAAGCATAGAATAGTAGGAGTACATGTAAAAGAAATTTCCTTTTAATACCATCCTGCATGATGAAGGAGAATTTATTGACTCAAATTATTTATTGTTTAAAAGTTATCACCCTCTACATTTTAAGACAATTTCATTGATGTTTAGAAGTAAACTACACATAGGAAAACAAAAAGACTTGTTGTTATAATAATATATTCAAGATTTTGTGTTAAATGTCCATTTAATACATTTCCCACTAAATGATGACACATAGATATATCATTTTGTTCCTTCTTCCTTCACTCAAACATGGGTCATGTAGAGCTTTTCTAGAACTCTGACAGTATTGAGGCAAAGTCTCCAAGCAAAATTATTTTAGCCTCTGTGCTTTGCATTCACTTCTTTAATATTCTACTTCATCTAAATAAAATATCAAAATGATAATCAGTGAAGCTCACCCAAATGTCAGAATTGGTTGTACTTATAGTTAGCATGTAAAATTAATAGACTTGCATGATATTATCATGGCTGGTAATTTAAATGCTTTTAACTTCATATATAATCAAATAAGATGAGTTGTATTAAAAGTCATATTTAGTCTGAATACCCTTAATATTTGTACATAAATACATACAGAGTACAAACACATATATATAATGACTTGGAAATGTCCATTTTTTTGTGTACATTTGTGTTAAATGTGGATTTCATGGTACACAACCGAGAAATTAAATTCGTGTAGAATAGAAGTTCCTACATGGAAAAGAGAGCAGCGGCAAGACTGATTTTCTCTGTGCTTCAAGTTGCCTAAAGTGTGTAGTTCACTTTTTACATGTCAAGTAAATAACACAGTTCATAAAAGGAGGATAATATGCATAGCATAAATCTCAGAGTGCTATTTTTATAGCTTAGTAAACAAAACCAAAAAGAAACAAAAATTATTTTTCCCAAACAAGTTGATTAAAGGCCTATTTACTTTTGTTACCAAGAACTCTCTCAATTTTAGATTTTGTATTTGTCATAATCCAAAATTAGGGTGGGCTTTGAAGAATACTACAATATAGATGAAAGTAAAAATAAGACATTTAAATCAGAAAGGAAAAAGTAAAAATGTCTCATTTGTAAATGACATAATAGTTTATATACAAAACCCTGAGGTTCCACCATAAAACTGTCAGAACTGATAAAGAAATTCAGTAAGTTGAAGGATACAAAATCAATATACAAAAATAAGTTATGTTTCTGATTTTTCTGATCAGTTGTGTATAATAACAATAAAAAATTTGCTTACAGTTATATCAAAAAGAATAAAATACCTAGGAATAAATTTAACCAAGAAGGAGAAAATTCTGTACATTGTAAAGTATAGACATTGATAAGAGAAACTGAAGTTGAAAATGATACCAGCCAAAGTGACTACAGATTCAGTGCAACCCCTATAAAAATTCCAGTGACAGCTTTTACAGATGTTTAAAAAACCTAAAATTAGTATGAAATGACAAAAGACTGCAAAAAGCCAAAGCAATCTTGAGAAAGAAGAACAATGAGGAACATAACATGTTTCATGATTGCAAAGTACATTACAAAACTATAGTGATCAGAACAGTATAATACTGGCATAAAATCAGGCACAAGGATCAATGAAAAGGAATGAGAGCTCAGAAATAAACCCACAAGTATATGGTTGATTGGCTTAGAATAGAGGAGCCAATAATATACAGTGAGGAAAGGACAGTCTCCTCAGTAAAAAGCACTGGCAAAATTTGACAGATACATGCAAAACAATGAAAGCAGTCCTTGATTTCACAGTATACACAATTATCAATTTTAATCTCAAAGTCAAATAAAAACTTCTGTAGAACATAGGAAACCATCAAAAAATGAAAAGGTCATTAATATCCAAACTATAAAAAGAACTGATACAATTAAATGACAAAAATATAATTAAACATAGGCAGTGGGACTAAATAGACTTTTTTTTTTCCCAAAGAAGATATCTAAATGTCCAACAGGTATGTGAAAAGATGCTCAACATCGCTAATCAGCAAGAAAATCAAAACCACAAAGGAAAATCACACCCTTCTGTACTGTTGTTAAGAATTTAAATTGGTACAAACACTATGGAAAACAATATGGAAATTCCTCAAAAATTTACAAGTAGAACAGCCATACAATCTAGTAATTCCATTCCTAGGTATATATCCAAAGAAAATGAAATCACTTTCTTAAAGAGATACTTGCACTCTATGTTCATTGCACCATAATTCATAATAGCCAAGGCGTGGAATGAACCTAAATTCCAGCAATGATGAATGGATAAAAAAAGAAGGGTGTATACAAGGTCTGTCTGGAAAAAGTCCAGTCATGGTTAAAATAAAGAGAAAGGTTTGCATGACATTGATGTAACCTGGTAGCCAAGAAGAGTAGACTATATGGTGCATGAACAAACAATAACAACTTCACTGTACTAGTCAGTGTGGGTGGTAGATGTCATTGAATGATCATGCATACTGTGTGGCCATCACATTAAAAATGACTGAGAGAGTAGAGCAACAAATCTGCATCAAATTGTGTGTTAAGCTTGAACACTCCTCTAGGGAAACTACGTGGATGATTCAGGTTTCCAGGGACAATACAATGAGTGCAGCACAAATAAAAGTGTGGCACAAATGCTTCAAAGATGGTTAAGAATCTGTAGAAAGTGATCCATGTTCTGGAAGGCCTACAACAAGAGGAACACCTGAGAATGTTGAACGTGCATGGGCTGCAATCAAGAAAGATCAGTGACTGACTGTGTGAGAAATAGAAGTTGATCTGGGGATTCGAAAGCTAATGTATCTAAGATTTTTCACACAGGATCTTGTCATGAAGTGTGTCATAGCAAAATCCATTCATGCTTTCTGCTGCCAGAGCAGAAGGAACATTGTGCTGAAGTGGCTAATGACTTGATTCAAACCACGACCAATGAACCTGATTTCCTCAAGAAGGTCATAACTGGAGATGAAACGTGTGTCTACTGGTACAGCTATGATCCAGACAGGAAGGCCCACTAATCACAGTGGAATTCACTCAGTTCTCCAAGCCCAAAGAAGATGCAGTAAAGTCACAGTAAGATTAAGACAATGTGAACTGTGTTTTTGGATTGGGAAGGTGTTGTCAATCATGAGTACACCATTCCAGACCAAATAAGTAATAGGGAGTACTACCTCAATGTTATTCATTGGCTGAAAGATGTAATACAAAAAAAAAAAAAATGGCCCAACTATGGGCAACTGGTGATTGGCAGCTTCATCACAACAATGTGCCCACTCAAACATCACTTCTCATGCAGAAACTTTTGGTAAAACATCAAATTACACATGTGACTCAGCCCCCCAGAGTCCAGATTTTGTGCCCTGTGACTCTGGCTTTCTCCACAACTAAACTCATCTATGAAAGGGAAGAGATTTTAGACCATCCATGAGATTCAGGAAAATACAATGAGGTAGCTGATGGTAACGCCAACAAAAAAATTTGCACAGTATTTTGGATAGTGAAAGAGATACTGGAAGAACTGTGTGAGGTCCCAAGATGCCTACTTTGAAGGGGAGTCATTGCCCAATGTACAACGTTTCTTGTATCTTCTTCCTTAAATGCCTCTTTTTTTTTTTTTAATCACATAGCAGGATAATTTCTGGATAATACTTTCTGCCATAAAAAAAGGAAACCCTAACATTTGTGACAATATGAATGAAACTTGAGGTCATTATGCAATTGAAATATATATTCCAGAAAGAGAAATACAAATGCTGTATGATCTTATTTATATATAGAATCCAAAAACAAATGAAATCATGTGTAGTATTTCAATATGTAAATGTAGTACCACAGCTTTTTTTTTTTTAATTATGTTTTATTGTTTGTGTTCTTACAGCTGTCCCAGTTTTTTGCTCCTTTTCCCCCTCTACCTTGCACTCCTCACTCCTTCAGGCAATCTGCACACCATTGTTCGTGCCCATGGGTCATGAGTACAAGTTCTTTGGCTACTCCATTTCCTATGCTGTACTTTACATCCCCATGACTGTTCTGCAACTACCTATTGGTACTTCTTAATCCCCTCCCTTCTTCACCCATTCCCCTATATCCCCTCCCATCTAGCAACCATCAAAATGCTCTGTACCCGTGATTTGGTCTCTGTTCTTCTTGTTTGCTTAGATTTTTTAAAAAATTCAATTGTTGATAGATATGTATTTATCACCATTTTATTGTTCATAATTTTGATTTTTTTTAATAAGTCTCTTTAACATTTCATATAA
Source organism: Anoura caudifer (assembly GCA_004027475.1). Lineage (NCBI taxonomy): Eukaryota > Metazoa > Chordata > Mammalia > Chiroptera > Phyllostomidae > Anoura > Anoura caudifer. Next base: position 457,926 of record PVKU01000285.1, on the reverse strand, counting down.
TAATAGTTTGGTGATGATGAACACCTTTAGTTTTTCCCACTCCAAGGCACATAATAATTAAAATGCCAAAGGTTAAAGATAAAGAGACAACCTTCAAATCAGCAAGAGAAGAGCAGTTAGTTACCTACAAAGGAGTTCCCAGAAAGCTGTCAGTGGTTTTCTCAAAAGAAATTTTTCAGGCTAGAAAGGATGGACAAGAGATATTTAAACTCATGAAAAGCAGGGGCCTACAGCCAAGATTGCTCTACCCAGCAAAGATATCATTTAGAATTGAAGAACAAATAATGTGTACCACGGCACTTTTATCACTCATCTACTGATGGGCACTTGGGCTGTTCCCAGATCTTGGTTATTGTAAATAATGCTTCTGTGAATATAGTGGTGCATATATACTTTCAATTTGGTGTTTCAGGATTCTTAGGATATATTCCTAGAAGTGGGATCACTGGGTCATAGAGCAGTTCCATTTTTAATTTTCTAAGGTCATTACTTAAAATAAGTAAAGTAGCTACCTTAAGGTAACTAAGGTATATACTGCTTTCCACAGTGGCTGTACCAATGTGCATTCCCACCAACAGCGCAAAAAGATCCCCCCTTCTCTATGTCCTCACCAGCACTTGTTGATTTATTGATGGTAGCCATTCTGATCCATGCAAGGCAATATTTCATTGTGGTTTCAATTTGCACTTCTCTGGTGATTAGTGATGATGAGCATGTCTTTTGTCTATATGTATGTCCTCTTTGGAAATGGGTCTATTCAGGTCTTGTGCCCATTTTAATTGGATTGTTTGTCTTCCTTACATTGAGTTATATAAGTTATTTATACATTTTGGAAATTAATCCCTTAACATTGGTGAATATGTTCTCCCAGACAGTGGCTTCCCTTCCCATTTCTTTTGTTTATTTTTCTTGTTTATTCACTTATTTATTTATCTGAGTACACATATTTTAAGTGCTTATTATTTTTGGTCATTAGATATCTTTCAACAATAAACTTTATACCAGCAACTTAAATGATACCCTGAGGAGTGGCCATGAATTATATATCTTTAGAACTTGAGCAATTATCTTCTTTCTTGACAAAAACATTTTGAAAATCACTGTTTTTGTGTGTGTATGGAAAGCACTTTACACACATTAGGTAATTAATAAAACTATTCCTATGAAAAAGTTAAGTGAAAATTTAAAGACATAGATTTGATCACTTCTTGTAAACACACACATCTATGACATGGTGAAGTAGACACACATTATAATTAAAAAAAATTATTATTTGCAAATTCATTTGTCAGATTATTTGGAGTAGCAAATTTTGCTGCTCCAAAAGTGTGTCTAAGGGGTTACTCTAATAATGGCAAATAAGTGGTTTCATTCAAAGCTCAACTTGTAAATATCAGAAACTCAGATGAGACTTTTGTAGCTAGAGTGTTAATTAAGAGCATGTTCTAAATATGCTGCTGTTATATTTTAATAAAGAGTTCAACTGCATAATTTTTAAGGTTTAAATGTGTTTACTGAAAACATTATCTTCATATTTTCTATGGATTCTTTAGTATGTGTATGTTGTTGATAGAAACATAATAAGAAATTACCTTTTAGGGCAGGCATTCTTTGACCCCATTATAAGCAATAAGGGCAGTGAGATCTGAGAATCCACTGAACAGTTTTATAGCAACAGACAAAGTAGTTTCATTACCACAGGCTCAGTTTTCTCCTGTGAGTCTTAGGCTACTCTTTTACTGTCCTTATTGCAGACAATTTGTTATTTTAACTGCTTTTCTCTGAAGTCACATTGTTTCATTGAGATCCTTGGTCTGTCTTGAGTCTCAGGGTTCTCTTTAACGTAAAGACCATTCCAATGGTTCTATAAGATAGGAATTACAAAATCAATTTGAAAACTAAAAAAAAAAATTAGTGTGGTATGTGGAATAAATATTACTTTGAGTTGAAAAACCCTTCCCCAAAGGGCAAGAAGTAATATGGTCCAGATAATATATTGTTGGTGGATCTTAAATAAGTTCTATCCTCTCATGGGTTGAGAGACAAATTGCTTATGCTTGATGAGAGCCAAGCTTCTTGGCCCAGTATCATAAAGGATGAGCCTTTGTCCAGAAGGACTTTTGTACAAATATTGGTATTTTCACAGAGTATCTTGTTTATTCATTTTAATGAAACATATTTGTTTTTTCAGTGTTTCACAAGTTTGACTTTGTGGTCAAATTTTCTCTAGCTCAACCATCTTGCCCAAGGTAAATAGCATCATTTGGGGTGACATCTTGTTTTACATTATGAATTGCATCCAAAATCTGAGAAAGAGAAACATTTCATTGCTAGCAGTCTGACAACAGATTCTTTCTGGAAGATGAATTATCCTTAATGCACTTTGTGGCTCTTTAGTAATTTACTCATTATGTTCTGGAATTGTTTTCAAATTTCAATTTCTTCAGATATGAATTTCAACAAAATGTTATTTAGTATACAATAGATTCTAAATGTAAACTGAAATTCACCTGTTCCTTGGTAGAAATGTTGAAGAAAATATGGGTTATGGGACACTGTACTCATTTTAAAACCTGTGAGTTTTAATCTTCTTACTAAAAACATAATCAGGTTGACTTACTTTATCAGCAATGTGACTGATATTATTTCTGATGACCTGTGACTCTCTGATTACATTACCAAGCAAGTATATATATTTTTTATAAAACATTCATTACAGTTTTCTTTCTTTCCTTTTTATTGTTGGTCAAGTACAGTTGTCTCCTTTTTCTCCCCACCACTCCGCCACCTCTCCCCCACAATCCACCCACCCCACATCCCACCCTCAATCCTATGTCATTTTGGCTTTGTCCACGTGTCTTTTATACATGTTCCTTGATAACCCTTCCTCTTCTTTCCCCTGCTATCTTCCTCCCTGCTCCCCTCTGGTTACTGTCAGTTTAATCTTTATTTCAATGTCTCTGGTTATATTTTGCTTGCTTGTTTGTTTTGGTGAATAGGTTCCACATATAAATGGGATCATATGGTATTTGTCTTTTACCACCTGGCTTATTTCACTTAGCATATGGTCTCCAATTCCATCCATTCTGTCACAAAGGGTAGGAGCTCCTTCTTTCTTTCTGCTACATAGTATTCTGTTGTATAAATGTCCCAGGTTTTTTTGATCCACTAATTCACTGGTGGGCCCTTAGGTTGCTTCCAACACTTGGTTATAGTAAATTGTGCTACCATGAACATTGGGGTGCACAGGTTCTTTTAAATTAGTGTTTCAGGGTTCTTAGGTTATAATCCCAGCAGTTTTCTTAAGAAATGTTAGAAAGTAGGAAATTTTTTTCTTGCAAAGTAAGGTTCTCCTTTTTATTTGTTTACCTTTTAGTCTGAAAAATTTTAAAAATGGAGATGACTACAAAGAAAAATATGACAAACAGTAATGTTTCTACTATTGCAGGGTTTATCTTACATATTTTGTTAAATTGCTTCTTGCCATTTTGAAAACAGAAAATAAAAATAAATTACAACAGGTGGGGTTGTTGAAATTCACTTTACTCACTCTCCTTAGTTCTGCCTTCCCTCTAAAAGGAAAATGCATCAAAAATTTCATATATATCTCTCTAGCCCACAATTTCTATGTTTATAAACAATTTTCATGTATAAATGTATGTATTTTTATATTTTATTTTATAAACTTGGCTATTATTTTTAATAAATCTGCAACTTCTCTTCACATGCCTTTGTTTTAGAGAACTATTCACATTAATATGTAAGAAATGTAGTTCATTTTTATGCATCCTTGTGTGATGTTATTTTATTTGAATATTATTACTGACAAATATCTAGACTCATTCCTGGTTTTTACAGTAAAAATAATAGAGCAGCAAATACCTTGTAATTGTCTTTTTATAATATTTGTAAGAGGTTTTGAAATATAAATCAGGTAAATTTTTAATTTTACTACCATGAGTTTTAGTTTCCTTGAAGTTTTATATTTTAAAACATTTCACTCAATTAAGAATTGCTTTTAATTTAGTTAAATATATTGCAGACAATTATTTCTTCAGTTTTTTAAGGATTTTAAGGCTACTTAGCAATTTATTTATTTATCTATATTTTGCTAAAATGGGGATTTATTTTTTCCTTATTAAAGAATCTAATGGAATCTCTTTATGTTTGCTAACAATATCAATATTTTACTTATTATTAAGGACTTGGTAGTAAATTATGTGTGCCATTTAATTGATTACAAATACAAAACAAAACCTGAAAATAGCAGATGCCCCATTATATTTCCTCTACTGAAAGTTTCAAAAAATTAAGTTTTTATTCTAGGCAAAACAATGACATATTTTCCTACGTATTAATAATTTGATGAATTGTTTTTAATAAATTAACTAGGCAATATTTCTCAAAAATTTATAAGAACTTTGACTCAAAAGATTGTTTTTTGTACCTCATTAATGTAGGGATGGCAAATGTAGCTGAGCAGCTGAGCCATTTGGCTCCCTTCCACCAATAGGAATACCGGCCCCAATCTGAACATTCACACTTGCTCGTGCCCGAAAAAGTGCACACATACACGCACAGACAGAAAAGGCACATGGGAACTAGTCAGGAAACACATCACTTAGAATTCTTTTTTTTTTAAGTATGCTCATATAAAATCTGTAAAAGAATTGTACTGAAATATGAACCTAAAATACATGTAATACTGAAAGTTTTATTGAATGGGACTCCCATTCCATTCACAATTGAAGAGTTAGAAAATAACAGAAATTGTTTCACTGACTGTCTTGCCCTCTTCACAAAATACCTAACAGATTATTTTTTCTCTATGGAATACAGACCTGTAAATCTTGTGGGAAAGTTCTAAGTGAAAATGCAATCTGGATTATTAACCATTACAGGGTATTTGAATCAATTATTTTTAAAGAAAAATGTATCCATGGTTTAGAAAATATTCATAAATTTCTTAAGTATATTTAACTCAAGATGATATACAAACTTTGCAGAATTTGAATAGAGTTTGTGTGTTCTGTGTTCTCAAAAAAAATTAATCTGTGGGTCACCCAAACCGGTGTGAAGAGTGGACAACTCAAACGTTAGGTTTCCTGGAATGATGTCTATATACCTCAGTTGGATTCTGCAGACTACTAAAATTCAAAGGGATGGCTGCAGTGAATAACATTATATGGAATATGTTCTGACTCTAAAACATAATACTCAGCTCAGATTAAGATGTTGAATTAGACTAATACAAATTCTCCAATGCTCAATCAGAAAATAATATGGATCATTGTTTTTCTTTCATAATAAAAAAGTAAAGATTTGTTTCAGCATGCAGTGGTCTTTAAAGCTGAAGTTGCTGTGCAGGAAAGCTGGTCAAAAGAAGGGTGGTAGAGAGAGAAATCTTTTTAAAACATAAAAAATGTGCTTTAACAATATTTTATGTAATTTCAAAACAAAAGTGTTTTACATTTGTAGTAGTTTGCTAAGGGTGCCATAAAAAAATAACACTGACTGAAAGATTTAAACTAATGAAATTTTCCACACAATTCTTGGGGCCAGAATTATGAGGTTAATGTGTCTGTAGGTTTAGTTTCTCCTGAGACATCTTTTCTAGGCTTATAGATGGTTTTATTCTTGCTGTCTTTACATGAGCTGTTTCTTGTGTGTTTCCATCCCTGTCTTTTTTTCTGTCTTAATCTCTTCTTAAGAGAACACCAGTAACATTTGAATAAAGACCAAGTGTCTTTTCCCTACAACAATGGTATAAAACTAGAAAGCAGTACTAGGAGAAAAAAACCCACATCAAAATGAGGAAATTACACAATATATTCCTGATACATTGATTAATGTATTAATGAAGAAATCAAAAGGGAAATCAATAAATATTTTGACACAACAAAATGGAAACACAGCAAACCTAAACTTACAGAATGCAGCAAAAGCAGTTTTAAGAGAGAAGTTTGTAGTGATAAATGCTTACATAAAACAAAATAAACTAACTTTACACTTCAAGGAACTACATAAAGAAAAAATAGTTCAAAGTTAAAAGGCAAGAAATACTAAGATCATTGATGAAATAAATGAAATAGAGACAGAGAAACAATATAAACAATAATCAAAACTAAGAACTAGTTTTCTGAAAATGTAAACAAACTGGACAAATCATGAAGAAACGGAAAAGGTGAACAGATCCACAATGAGTAAAGAGTTCAAATCAGTTATTAAAATCCTCCCAACAAAGAAAAGCCCAGGACTAGATAGTTTCACTGGTGAATTCTACCAAATATTTATAGAAAAAACAATTCCTAATCTTCTCAAACTCTTTCCAAAAATTGAAGAGGAGGGAAAAATTCCCAATTCAATTCATGAGGATAGCATTACCTTGGTATCAAAACCAGATAAGGAAACTAAAAGGAATAAAATTACAGGTCAATAATTCTGAATGCAGATGCAAAAATTCACAACAAAATACAAACAAACCAAATTCAAAAGCACATTAAAAGGATCACAGACCATGTCAAGTGGAAATTTTCCCTGGGATGAAAGGATGGTTCAACATATACTAATCAACATAGGTTATACCACATTAATGAAATAAAAGATAAAAAACATATGATTATTTTAATGGATACAGAAAAAGCATATAACAAAACTACTATTATTTTATTTTAAACCTCTCAATAAATTGGCTATTAAAGCTAGGTACTTCAGTACAACAAAAACTCCATGTGCCTACATTTAACATCATACTCAAGTGTGAAAGGTTGAAACTTTTTCATCTATGATCAGGATGAAGACCAGCATACCCATTTTCATCACTGTTATTCAACTAAGTCTTAGCTAGTTCAGTTAGGCAGGGGGAAAAAAACACACCCAAATTGGGAAGAAGTAAAATTACTCGTTTGATCTTTTATATAGACTATTCTAAAGACTCCACCAAAATACTGTTGAGCTAATACATGAATTCAGAAATTGCAGAACACAAAATCAACAGTCAGAAATCAATTTATTGAGACTACTCATCAATAAATAGTATTGTAGTAGATAATTACATGCAAAAGAAAGAAAATGAACACTAATACCATTCACAAAGATTAACTCAAAATGTATTAAAAACTTAAATATAATACTTGAAACCATAAAATTTGGGCAAAATGCCCTTGACATTTTTCTTGAGGACTTTTTAAATATGACACTAAAAGCAAAATAACAAAAGCAAAAATCAACATGCAGAAGTACACGTAAAATCAACATGTGAAGTTTCTGCACAAGAAAAGAAACACTTTACTAAATTAAAAACACAATATACAAAATGTGACAGAATGTCTGAAAACCATAAAGTTTAAAAAGCGTTAATATCCTATATCTATAATGAAGCCATACAAATCAACAGCAAAAAAGTCCAATTAAATAATAGATAACCAGAATAGACTTTTTTCTAAAGAAGACATACAAATAATCAACAGATACATGAAAAGATGTTCAACATCACTAATTATCGTGAAATGCATCTAAAACCACAAAGGAATGTCACTTCACATCTCTTAAAATGACTTGTATCAGAAAGACAAGAGATGACAACTGTTGGCAAGAACGTGGAGAAAAAGAACCCTTGTGCACTGCCCACAGGAACATAAACTGGTACGGCCACTGTGAACAATGATGTGGACATTCCTCAAAAAATTATAACAGAACTACCCTACGGTCCACTAATCTGACTTACTAGTATGTATCCAAAGAAAATAACTTCCTTCAAGAGATACCTATCCTTCCTGTTTATTGCAGCATAATTCATAATGGCCAAGATGTGGAGTCAACATAATTCCCTTGACAGATGAATGGCTAAGAAAAGTGGTATACATATAAAATCAAACATTATTCAGCCATAAAAAGGAAAGAAATCCTGTTATTTGTGACAGCTTGAATGGAACTTAAGGGCAGCATGCTAAGTGAAACAGGTCATGCAGAGAAAGACAAACACTGATGACTTCACTTTTATGTGAAATATAAAAAGGCCAAACTTATAAAAATAGGGAACAGAATGATGGTGTCAGGGACTGGAGTGTGGAGTCCGTAAAAGGGTACAAACTACCAGCTCTAAGACCAATAGGCTCTGGGGACCTACCATACGGCATGGTGACTATAGTAACAATAATGCTTTATACATGAAAATGAAAATTGCTAAGAGAGTAAATCTGAAATATTGTCAACACAAAAGAGAGGTAATTATGTGAGGTGATGGAGATGTTAACCAACCTTACTGTGGTAATCATTTCACAATATATAAGTGGATCAAATCATCGTGTTGTGCACCTTATACTTACACAACATCATATGTTAATTTTAACCCAATAATGCTGAGAAAGCAATCAACAGCTCTTCTTAGAGATGGCAGCGGAATGAGGTCATGAGGAAAAGCGATGTCTCTAATATTGGAGAAACAGACACGTGAGTCTGGAGAATCATAACTTTACAATAACATACACCCAGCAGCAGAAGCCTCTACAGGAACCAGTGCTTGTGGGTAAGAGAACCTGAACTATAACAGACAAGCTGATGGAGGCTCAGTGTGGGCAAGTCCGAGGGTTTGAATTCCAAAGGGACTGCTTCAGTCATGATGGGTGATCACACTTCTGTGAGATGCATATCCAGGAGCTCTGTCAGGCTCTCACAGTGAATAATCAGAGAAATATTCCCTCCTGCTTCTGTCATGAAAAGGAAAAGAAAAGTAACCATTTAAAAAATATCAGAGTGTTTTCTTCTTCTTCATAAGGCCTGACCTTGGGAGAAATGATTTACCAGAGCCCAACCTGCTGGGGTTTTATCAAAGTTTATCTTACCTAGGGGAAGGGAAACACCCAGCTACGTTCCCTTCTAGGCATCCAGATCCACCCAAGGGGAGAGGAGCTGAGGAGCAGTGGTGAAGTTTACAGTCTGGGCCACAGCCTCACCAGGAGACTGAGACCTAGTCCCGGAGTACAGACCCTTCGCTTCCCCTCAGTTCTTATCACTTCATCGCTAAAGGCCACTTTACCACAGTTCCACTTCCTCAATAGATCATGTCCAACTTTCAACAAAAAATTAAAAGGCGCACTGCAAAGAAAAAAATTATAATTTGAAGAGATTGAACAAATGTCAGATAAGAGTCAAATATGG
>PVKU01000285.1:427212-448667 GCA_004027475.1 Anoura caudifer | reverse complement strand
CTGAAATAAGACCAGAACAAAATATTCAAGAACTGTGGGACAACTATAAAATATGTAACATCTGCATAATGAGAATACCTGAAGAAAAAGAGGGAAGTGAACAGAAGTAATATTTAAAGGAGAAATGACTGTAAATTTCCATTAAATTAATGCGAGACACAAAACCACAGATATTAGAGCTCAGAAAACATTGAGCTGAATAAATGCAAAAAAGAAAAAAAATTACTACACCTAGTCATATCAAGCATATGAAAATTTCAGAATTAAGTAACAGTTTAATTAAGGTTCCATGATGGTAAAGATTGTACCTCTGTGGTGTCTGGATGCTGACAGGTGGGGAGAGCTGCTTGTACCGTATGTAAACAAAGGAGATTTTCTGTACTTTCCACTCAGTTTTTCTGTGAACCTATAACTGAGCTAAAAACAAAGCCTATTAAGCTGAAAACAAAGAAAAACATGTTGAGGAGGTTCTCAGAGAAATGAAGCAATCTGATAAGAAAAATAAATTAAGTTTGAGTAGAGACCTGAAGGATGAGAGAAAGTTAAACAGCAGCACGCTGGACACAGAATTAAATGAGTACTGTATTTTTTGGACTATAAGACTCAAACCCCCTTCCCCCCCCCCCCACCGCCGGTCTCCTCCCTGCCAATTTAGGAGAAATAATTGTTGTTAATGCTGCTGTTGAGTTCTGTATACATTTACATTGGTGAAATATTGTGTTATTTATGTTATTAAATATTTTACCACATTATTTGCTTCAATTTTTTTTTCTATTTTCCTCTAGAACCTAGGTGCATCTCATGGTCCGAAAAATACAGTAATAAAACAATTTAGTAAAAACTCATTGTTAATGCATTATTTAGTTTTAAAAAGGAAAGTTCTAAATCTCTGTCCCTGTGACTGTTTCACAGAGATGTCTAGTTTTATTATTAATTTTGCCATGTTTATTTAAATAACAGAGCTGTAACCTAGTAAAATACAAAGTCTCACATAAACACCTTATCATTAAAACAGATTAGTTTACCTATTTCCCACCTCATGTGACCAATTGATCCCCAAACCTAGGAGTCCTAAATTTATAGTACAGGGGAACACCAAAGAAATTAGGAGGTGATAAATTTGAAAGCTAAATTTTAAGCAAATTTGAAAGCAAAGTGGGTGTGTGAGTCCATAACAATCCAATATTTATTTACCTCTCATCATGATTATGATATACTTTGGAATAATAATACTTTGGAAATAACACTTTGGAGTAATAATAATCCCTGAATTTCTGTACTATCACTAGGGGCTTGAGCATTGTTTATAAGGATGTAAATTTAGCTTTTAGATGGTTGCTGTTATCTAATCTGAATTGTCCTGATAGTCTGTGTATAACTCACTACAGTCTGGTTACTAAGTGATTTATCCCTACACCCCTCTGCTCTGACAGCTCTGGGAAGGATGAAATCCCTGCAGTGAGTGATAATACCTGCTCCACTTAGCACAAGTGCACAATTGCAACGTTCTGTCAAGCAGGGTAAGCTCGCTAAAAAGGTTCAGAACTATAATTAATCCAATATATTTTTCTTTATGCATTAACAAAAACATTATTTATTCCTGAATTTATTATTGGGAGTACCTTGATGCATGCCAAAACCTTAGCAAAACCCTCACTTTTCAGACAGTCACCTAGGGTCATTTGACTATATTCTCAAGAAAAGAGGCCAAAGTATGTTGATGTATATGACATAAAAATTGAGAAATGACATTGATTTTTAATTAATACTTTGCATTATTTCTTGCATTAATCAAATTAATGAAAATATTCTATAATCAGTTTTAGTATACAGCTGTCAGTGTTTTAAGGAACATGTTTAAAATTAATAGCTAAAAATATTGCTTATTCTAAACTGATAATATGAATTAATTTAAATTGTCACCATGAAATATACAGAAGGAAGTTTGGACAATGGAGTTATCCATTCACTAATGCACTCATCAATGCATTTAATAAACAACCCCTTGTTGAACATCCATTGGAGCCTCATACTTGGTTAACTTTTGAGGATGAAAATGCATGTTTCTGCACTGGACATCAGCTAATCTCTTACTGTAGATAAACTGCAGCAGAAAAAAGAACTCCTTAAACAGGTAAGAGACATTTTCTAGGTATGCAAAGTCATAAACAATAAAGGATCTATAATGTTATTAGTTTGAGAGTTTTCAAACTTTGGGCTGAAGTTATCATTGTAGGAAAAAAGGAAATAAATCTTATACTCAACCACAATATATAAAATGAATAAAATACTATTCTGGTTGAGGAGGTATTTGGTGGACAACCAGCACTGGGAAGAGAGGGTACTGAAGGCCCATGAAGTCTTACCTCATCAATTTCTGCCCTTAGTCCTTCCCACAGCCCAGCAAGATAGTTCCTGAAGAAAATGTTGAACTCTAAGAGGTCCCAGAGCACAACCTGCAAACATCTTTTCAAGATCAACATCCTTATTTTATAAAGGAGGAAAATGCATAGTGGAGAGGTTAGATGGCTTGCCAAGAATTAGTGCTTGTTAGCTAGCATGAGAAGTATGAAAATCCTGTAATGAGTTTCCTTTCCATGTTGTAGAAAAATTGTTATAATGGTATATATTAAAGAGGGCACCACTTTAGTCAGGGTGTCAGACTCATTTTCAATAGGGGCCACATCAGCCTTGCGGTTGCCTTCACGGAGCTGAATGTAATTTTAGGGCTGTATAAATGTTAGCTACTCCTTAACTAGGGGCAAGGAGCTCAGTGCTGCCACCAATAGAAATAAGGTCTGGGCCAGATAAAACAAGGTGGGGGGCTGGATTTGGCCCTCAGGCCTTGTGTTTGCCACCTGTGACTTAAGTCAACAGAACATGCCATGGTAACTAACCTCTGATTCCTCCAAATATAAACTCAATTTCTTGATGTAATCATAGAATTCAAGTTATTTAGGAATTGTAAAGCAATTACAACCAAATAGCCATCATAAAAATGGTGAGCACATGACGTGAAAGTGAATACAGCACATGTCATTTGCTCTTAGGAAACACTGAAGAGAAAAAAACATTTTTTCATCCATTTAAAATAAATAACATTACAATATGGACATGGAAACTGACTTTATACCTAGCACAAGAAACTAAATGATGTACAATTTTATCCAGTTTAAATGAAATCAATATTTTCAGTCAAGTAAAATGAAAATATGAATAAATGACCATTAGCACCTCGACACACCAAAAGCTGGACATCTTCCCAGTACCCCAGCTAGCTTCATTCCTCAAGTGAGGTTTAACACACTGACACAGAACATCGCAACATAATAGTGCTGCCATTACATCCTAAAAGCATGGGAAAAGTCATATTATTTTCCTTTCACCATTTCTTTTCTTTTAAAATTGCTATTTATGAATTAGTCATATTGTAGCTTTTTTGCCTTTGTTCTTTTCTTTCATTTTTTATTTTTATTGAATTTATTGGGGTGGCGTTGGTTAATAAAACTATGCAGGTGTGTAATCCTATAATATGTCATCCTTATATTGTCTTGTGTGATCATAGCATTGATAGCACTTCCTTTAGGAAGTTTTGCTGAACCATGTAAAACTTTTTAAATGATTTATAAAAAAATTTTAAGACTGGGCGTGACTCTCTTTTCTTCTCAAGATTTTTGATAGTACAATTAACCAGAAGGTATATTCATAGAAGGACACAGAAATTGAGTGAAGTTGTGTGATATTTAAAAAAATAATTGAGATGAATTATATTTACTCATTCAATAATACTTACACAAGTCTATCAATTTTCTAAGTATTGGACATATTGTGAAAAAATTGACAAATTTTTTGTTAATATAGGGCTTGTATTTTTGTGAATAAAAATAATCAAACACTATATATGTTTAATGAATTATAAAATGTTTATATTACATAAAGCTGCCCACTTTATAATCATTTTATTATATTATAAAATAAATCAGAAATATATTTAAATTACATACCCTCTATCATATGGATTTTGAATATGGATTTCCTCTGTGAAAATACATATCTAGAGTACCATGCCTCTGACTATATGTGTATGTATATATATATATTTATTTATTTAGATATATACATATGTATATGATCTCTTATTTACTCCAATACATATAATTCATTCATTGCACAAAGCTGCTAGTTTCCAAACTAATCTAGGAATCAGAATCAGTAGCAGTTATGTTTTTACTATAGTAAATGGTCAGATAATTAGGAGGCTATATCTTTCCTGAATATTCAATATAAGAAAATATATTAGTATAATCACACATAAATCAGTTAATTTTCTAATCTGATATTTTATTTTATTTTTTAAAGATTTTATTTCATTTTATTTTTAGACAGAGGGGAAGGGAAGGAGAAAGAGAAGGGGAGAAACATCAGTGTGGTTGCCTCTCATGCACCCCTACTGGGGACCTAGCCCACAATCAGGCATGTGCTCTGACTGGGAATTGAACCAGCAAACATTAGGTTCTCAGGCAGGCACTCAATCTACTGAGCCACACCAGCCAGGGCTAATCCAATATTTTATATTGCAATAAATAAATGTCTAAAAGTTGCCTTTATAGATAAAGTTGCACATATTTTCTCAGTTCCCAAGTGCAATATTATCATATCTAATAGCTGCATGATTTTTCCTTAGAAAGAAAATGTTTAGAAAAAAAATAATGATGGTGGAAAGGAGAACACTGTTTAATATATAGTAATTTAATTTTTTCTGTCTAAATTAAGATTTATTTATTCCACAAATTAGTAATTTGCTTATCAGAATTAGGTAAAGTTATGGCTTAATAATTCATAATAAAAATATAACCACTTTAGTTCAAGTCAAAAAACACCCAAAAAGCATATTTACAAATTACCTTATTGACAATTACACTTTGTCAGTGAGAAAAATGAGGTGCCAAATTTCTGAAAAGATCTGGATCTCTCTTCGTGAAGCAAGTAGATAGGAAAAAATAAAGTCAAATTCTAAGAGCAGACATTTTATCCTTATATTCTGTCTCATTTTATTTTATGAGTAACTAGCAGGCAAATTAAAACAAAATTTACTATGATATTGAATCAATTAATTACAAAACAATAGCTATAATGCAATTAAAGGCACTTTATTGAATTCAAATATTATCAATCTTTTAAAATATTTAATTATTTTTAAGAATTCAAGAAAAAGAGGGGTAAGAGAACTGGTATAGATTTAAAATAACTACTAAAGGGACATTTTATTTGTAATGCATCAACTCAGTTGGCTATTCATTCCAGGAGAACAAAACAAATATTTTTAGTTCTTTTTCTCATGTAGAAAGGGTTCTCTTAAAAACACTGCTCAAGTGGTTTTTCTCCCCCTTATAATTAATAAGTATTTTGTGGGGGAGGTATTTTGAAACCATGTGAATATTCCATTTTTATCATATTTTTAGTTTATTCATTATTTATTTTGATGATAAAACTGTCCCCAATTTAGTTAGTAGAAGCCCCTTCAAGTTGTTTTTTTTGTCTTTTGACATAACCTAGCTATTTTTTTTAAAGGTGAGACAAGGGGAGAAATCTGAATATAAACTGAATATTAAGTAAAATGATATTAATAGTTACAGTGATATTATATGTATTAGAAGATTATTTTTATCAGTGGAATATGTTGAAATATCAGGATGTCTACAGCTTCCCTTAAAATAGTACACACACACATATAGTATTCATTTGTACATATATATAAGTATAGATATATATGTACTTAATTGTTTTATCTTGTGAGCTTTCTCTAGAAAGAGAGAGAGTGAAAGATAAAAAATAAGGGAAAATATTAACAAAGGTTGAATCGGGCAGATGGTATACAAGTTTTTATTTTAGGTACTATTCTTTTCACTTTTCTATATGTTTAAAATTTTTCATGATAAAAAGTTGGAAAGGGAAATAAATGTGTCATATAAATGATTCATCTATTAAAAAATATTCATGAGACAAACAAAGAAACACAAAATCACAAATAACAGAGAACAAATTGATGGTTGACAGATGGTAGGTGGTTTGAGGGTGGGATGGGTGAAAAAGGTAAAGGGGACTAAGTACAAATTACCAGTTATTAAAATAATCACTACAATGTAAAGTACTATTAGATCTAGGCAGGCCTAGGAGGAATGAAAATCACCAGGTGAGAAAATGGCACTGTGGGAAGCTGCCTGCAGACCCTACCCAGGAAGATTAGGATCTGGGGTCATCTTATCCGGCATAACAGGATGCAGCTTTCACCGAGCAACCAGCTCAAGCCCAACCACAGGTTTTTGCGTTTTAAAAACCCTGATCTAAGAACAACGGAGAGAGTTCCAACCTCCCTTGGTTGGTCCACTTTCCCCCATGAGTCCCATCCTCCCTTGGTTGGCCCCACTTTCCTCTTAACCTCCCTCGGTTGGTTGCACTTTCTCTCTTATTCCCTGCTGATAAACCCTGCTCTCCTTAGTTTGCCGCATCCATCTGGTTTCTTGAGTGACTCCAACCTAATAAGTACAACATAAAGAATCTAGTCAATAATACTGTAAAAACTATGTTTAGTGCCAGATGGGTGCTAGACTTATTGGGGAGATCATGTTAATCACCATATTATACACCTGAAACTGTTACAATATTGTTTGTCAACTGTAATTGAAAAATAAGTTTAAAAATCATGATCAAATCAAAGTACTCAATAAATTTAAAGCAAAAATAAATAAATTTCAAAACAAAAAAAATAGAATTGACCATTTATCCCTGAAGATAATTTCTTTAACTGACAAAGAGAATGGCGAATGTTTTGTGTGTATCTAAACAACAAATAAAAAGGGGCCAAATGAAGAACAACACTACCTACATTGGGCTTCATCTCAGATATTCAGAATTAGCACCACTCTCTACCTAGTGTATTTAAAAATTTTCTAATATTGGGTAGTTTTCTAGAAATATAAGTAATTAAAGTACATCGATAAGTTATAAATACAAAGATTGCTGTAAATTAATAAAGACATTGGCCAAATTTTGTTCCTCAAAATATGCTGTGGGCTTAATAGATACTGTTGCAAGAGGTTGTAGCAGTGTCTGGTGGATTCAGTTGCAGAGAATGAAATCTGTGCAAGCTATTCCCATGGAAATAATAAATCTTAATGTATTACAGAATTGCCTAATTGATTTATAGAGTTATAGAACTCTTTCAAAAGATGAAAGAATTAGAAGCTTGCTTAACATCTGGAAACAACTCCCAGAGCCACACTTCACACACTAGAATGTGCTGCCATGGCACTGTCAGGAATGTGTTCAGTCAGGCATCTACCTCTGCTTGACCCTTCCCCTTCTTTCCCCCATTTTCTCCCTCCCTCCCACTGAAGGTGGGCAGTGGAGGTGGGTGGAGCAGGAGAGAGGAATGGGGGGGCAACTGTAATTGAACAACGATTAAAAAATCTACCTCTGAAGTATTGATTCTATTAGGATTATACCTCTTTCTCCACAGTCTGCACTGAAATGTGCACGTGAATGTCATTGTTATGCACCGTGAAGTCTCTGCAGAAAATATTATACAAGATCAATTTTATTTGATATTATGATGCTATGTTCCAGTGATTTTCTTGCATTTGTTCCTATCAAGCAATAAAGACAATGGTGTCCATAGATTCTGGAAAAAGCAATAATAGGAGGACTAATTATGGTTTGTACTGGATGTATAAGGGCCTGTCCCATGTCATGCTAATTTCACAAAAGAAGACAAGAGAAGTAATTTAAGAAACAACTAATAAGTTAAAACTACTAAGGTTTCTGTTTTAAGTATTTACAGAAAGAAATAAAATGGAAAATTTCTAATTTAAGAAGAAGTCATTACTTTTTATGCATATTGTATAAATTATCTTGGCATCCTCGGTAGCATTCTTTCTTCTTTGAGAATGGAGGAGAGTTGATTAGACCATGTTGATTATTAATTTTTCCCTGAAATAGTGAAGCAGAACATCATATGCCTTTAGCCATTAATTTTATTCGGTTTATGTACCAGTTGAATCACTTGACTTTCCTGTTTGCTTCCATGGTAAGTGGAGAAAGATTTGCAACACTCTTTTCTGAAACACTGAGATATCCTCAGAGACCTTGCTTAAGAGGCACGCACTTAGTGCGAGGAGAGTTTTGTTCTATGCCACCTGATCCTTGGCCTTTCCACCAGGTCTTTGACAAGAGTGCTAAATCTGAAAGTAGCCTCTGGTTTACCCTATCATGGGTATTTGTGTCCCTTAAGCATAGAACTGAAACCTCTAATTCATTTCCAAGAGACGTTAGACACTGACCAGATGGTAGTTCTTTTAGTTAAAATAAAACTGAATTTAGACTTGTGCTTAGAGGTGAACTATTCCATAACACATTTCCTCATGGCCAATGGTTCTCCTTTTCTAATTTTCTTAATATGGTGCCTGAAGAGAACCTTTGAATATGAATTCTAATTTAGGAATAATTATAATATGTTACTGATGACAGTATATTTGGTTTCTTTATGTGTTACTTTGGCATTATTTATAAAATATTTGTTTAGGCTCAGCTACCCTTTGCCTCCAATGGACCAGGCTCTTTACATTCATCATCTCTTGACAGTCAAAGTATCCTGCTGAAGTATTTTAATCACCATTTTATGGGTGAGAAATTAAAGTTCAAAGAGAAATTAAAGGGCAAATTAATGTTTTGAGGACTTGTGGCTAGTAAGAAATATATTCTCAATTTATATGAAGACTAGAATACCTTCAAAGTCTACACTCCATTCCACTGAATCTCAAAGCTCTTTATAATGTAGCAAAATACCTCAATCAAGCCGACATAACAAAGATTATCTCAAATAGCTCTCTACGAGTTTCAAATTTTATGGAAGTCTTATTATAACCATGCAGAAACTTCATTTCTTTAATACAACTTTCCTTTTTTCTCTCCTTTTCATTCAGACTGACCTCATCCAACACCTCCATGCCTCCACTGGCCTCCCCCTTGGGTGTTCAGTCACTAAGCCCGCAAGACAATCAGGTTCTGGTAAGGTTCAGCATCAGCTTCAGGAACAAAGCCTCAGGTCTGTTGACCTCAAAGACAAAGTTTTGTTAAACTAAAGTTAACATCTAGGCCTAAATAGTCTTTCAGCTCTGACTTAGAAAAGCTGAAGGACCCCACCAAGCACACGCTTGCAAAACCAGACAAAATGAATTGCAGATATCATGGATTACAGTAATTCTTTTAAATAGATTATCTGCCAGTCTATTGGGAAGAGAGCAGAAAGCAACTATTCTATAAAAGCAATTCAGTGCAATCCAACACACATGCTATTAAGTGATTAATAAAATCACAAGCATTGTGCTGGTTGCTAGCATGATATAAACATTCATAAAACATAATTCTTGCTTTCAAAAATCTAACAACCTGGGAGAAGAGACAGACACACGAAATTATAATTACATATAATGTGACAAGTATCATAATGGAAGTATTCAGAGAATACAACAGGAACCATACAAAAAGTGTTCTTTCAGGGGTGCCATCTTGCCTGAGTTTTTAAGAATTTGGTGTAGCATAAGAGTGGAGAAGAATGCACAGCTATGAAATAGCAGGGCATGCTTTGTGAATGTTAAATAGATTAGCAGGCCTGATTGCAAAGGAATGCTCATGAAGGGAAAAGTGTACAGGAAGAAACAGTATGTAGAAAGTAATAAAAAAATAAGAACCCTTTAAATGCTCATGTGGCTTGCTTTATTTTTTCCTTTATAAAACTCAAATGTCCTTGTAATTACTTGTTCAGTGGCTGCCTTATCTACTAGACTGTAAAATCAAAAATCACAGGGGCTGTATCTTGTTCTCTCCTGGTTAACATAGTTGTCAACAAATAGCATGCATAAGGCTTTGGGAAAACAGGAAAGAGAATATGTACTTGATATTGTGCATGAGACAGCCAGTGATTAAAGAGTCATAGTGAGAAGGGTAGCTAGCCTATATGACTGGAAATAATAGGAGGGATGGCTTAGGTGGATGGTGGGTGAGGTATTAGTTCACACTCAGAACTCACCTCTGGGATATTGAAAGGACTGAAGAGAATAGTAGCAGACTACAATGGAAAGAAAAGGGTAAACTACAGACATATGTTTGAGATATAATTGTTCAGAATTTTGAAAAATAGTATAAAAATGCTGAAGGGAGAAAATAAGATAAAATAAAGATACTCATTTCTTTTTTTAAGATTTTATTTATTTATTTATTTATTTATTTATTTATTTATTTATTTATTTATTGAGAGGAGAAGGGAGGGAGAGGGATAGAGAGAAATATCACTGTGTGGTTGTCTGTCACATGGCCCCCACTGGGGACCTGCAACCCGGTGCACCTCAACCCAGGCATGTGCCCTGACTGGGAATCGAACCAGTAACTCTTTGGTTTGCAACCCACACTCAATCCACTGAGCTACGCTAGCCAGGGCAAAGATATTAATTTCTAATCTGAAGGAAAAGGATGATTGAAGGAAAAGAAGCTGGTTTGGAGGCAGAAATTAGTAAGACTTGGTAAGGAATGTATTTGAATACTACAGTTTGCTATTACAGTAACATATTCATAGGATAATTTGTTGATGACTTATTGTTTGATATGTTATAGTTGAAGAGTATGGATAATGTTATTATTAAGCTTGCTTTACTGATTTATTCATTTGTTTTGAAGCTACATTTTGAATGGTCAATTTAAAAATGTATCACTTTTTAAAAATGCATTATCATTTTGCTTAAAAATATAAATTCATAAATTCAGACCTCTACTTTTCACACTGATTTCAGTGAGCAAAGATTCACATCCATGAGAAACAGCTTATATTTGATTAGACTACTATGGAATCCCTGAAAATCTTTTTCTAAACTTACCAGTTATAAGTCATAAAGAAACTTTGGACTTTTCCATAACAATATCTACATTTTTCTTCTTTCTTCAAGAGAATATTTCAAACCCTTTCTTCAGGTTTTCTTTCTTTTTTTTTTTTAAGAGGAGAAAACCCTGTCTGGTATATTATATTTGAAGAACCTTTTTTCAGACAATGAGGTCATGGGACTGCAGGTCTGAATCAATAGCAGAAGTACACCAAGTTTTCTCAAGCCCTGCGTGAGATGCAGAAGGAGACTGTTTGAAGGACTCAATCTTTTTGAACGTTTTGCTTCCCAATGACCATAGGACGATTGCAAGAGTGTTTATTTTGCTCTCTCCTATGCTGAGGAATTTTCAGTTGATTTTTAGACTGTAGTGAACCAAGTTTCATCTTTACTCACAAAATTAATTCTTAGCATGATAAGAAGATGGATATTTTTTAAAGTGCTAAAGAATCATAAAAGTTAAGTAACATAAAAATGTTGTAAAATTTTGAAAATGAGGTAAAAGTAACAGGCAATCCTAGAAGATATGGTTTTAGAAATCCTTTGTTTTAAGAAAGAAGGCAAAAATTAAGAGTAAATGAGCAATATTTGAAACTGTGATAGAACTGTGACAGGAAAAGTAAAAAAAAAAGCAATAACAAAGATATTTGATTCTAAAAGCTCAAGTAGCATACTTTGCATGAAATTAATTTATGAAATGATATAGAGGCTCTGGAAAGTGCCACCAAGAAACATTGTTATTTTCTTGTTTTTTTTTTTCCATAAAATAGCACTAAATAATGGGAAGGTAAAGAAAAAGACACATGAGTACAGTAAAATAATATTTCTCTGGATTAAATTTTATGCTTTGGGACACAAGTCTCTGTATTATAAATTTAAAGAAATTCAAACTCTAGTATGTCCAACTTTAGACAAGCAACCATTTATAGTACAGGATATAAATGTATGGAAAAAATTCTCCTTTCTGATTCTAAATTTAGATGGGTACACAGTCTAACCCAGTTTTCTTTCATACTACAATTTTTAATTACACTATAGCACATTAATAAATGATGCTGAGCAATACTTCTAAGACTTTATATATGTTTTAAACAAAAATGCTTTCTTGCCCTATTTTAAATTAAATCAGCCAGAATTAAATATATACAAACAAGATGTTGCACAATATTCAGGCATGACAGATAGGAAAATATGACATAGCCCTTACCTTCAAGGCACTTCGAATCAAAGCAAAATTTCCATAGGGGAAAGAACTATGGTGCTGGAGACACAACATTGGCATTCAAGATCCAACAAGGACATATAGAGTTTAAAGTGGTAGAAGGACTTTATTATTTGTTCCTGAGGATATCTTACCATTTTTAACATGAGTGCCTTAACTAAATATATTGTGAGAAGATTAAAGAAGAAAGAGAAAATAAAAGTAAAATAGACCCCTATGATATTATACAAAATAATATGTATCTTTTGATTTTATCCTGATCATATGACCTTTCTAAAAGGAGGAAAAATAATGGTAAGGAGTTTCATTTTACTATGCATGCACACCTGGTCTTGTCTCTAAAATGACAATGAAAGTTGGTTCTCTTAATTTTCAGTACTAGTGTCTGAGTATCTGCTTGGAATCCTGGTCTGGTAATCACAGCTTTGCTAGGATATAGCCAGGTCTCCTGTTAACACCTGCCCAGCTTAGCCCGTCCTGCAGTGTCAACTATACCTGTTTAGTTTTCTGGCAAAGAGTCTCTTATTCATATTTTCAGTCATGGAATTGGGGAAGAAATATAATTTTTATTTGTTAAGTTCTTAGTTGAGACTTAGTAGTGTATTTAAGAAATATCCTTAGAATTAAGGAGAAGTAAAATGATGAGCAAAATAAAAGAACTGGAAGGGCGAGTGGTTCAGATTGTTGGTTGCCTACTTGATCTCCAACGACAATGGAATCATTTAACACACCTAGTTTTTAAACACGTGGATCATTTTAAGGAGCAGAACAGAACATATTCTTCCCCCAGACCAGCATTACTGTGGTGGGGTTTGACTTTATATATTCTTTTAAAGGCCTTGTTAAGCTCCATCATTTTCATGATGTGATATATGTAGTCCAGTGTTTTCTTTCCTGTTCATATCTGTTCCAGGTGCTAGAGAATGACATAGCACAGGATGAATACAGGAACTTTTCCTTAGCACACTTAAGACACTTATCCTTACTCTCGGGCAAATATGGGCAGCCAGAAGCATCTACACAGACTGCATAAGACAAAAATATAGAAATAAGAAAAATGTGCATGAAGAAGGATAGGCTTGGAGTTACTGGAACTGATGACAGAGGGCAGAGTTCTAAGGAGAAGGAAAGAGCTATCAGGTTGACAGTGCCATGTCTGTGAAGGAGCCCAGTCCCTATTTCTCTATTTTTTCAGTGTCTGAGAATAATACATTGGAACTTGAGAAAAACTACATTCCCTATTTGAGTATATCTTCCTGTGCTTCTTACCACTAGCTACCGTTTTTCTTATGCTGATGTTGTATATACAAAACAGTATCCTGCATGTTCTCTCAGGGGTTCTGCAGTTCTTTAGAATACTGACTGGCTGCCAGAATATTGGCAGGATCAAGAAGAATGTGAACTATGAAATCAGAGGTGTGTAAACAATAGTTTATATGCCACTGTTGTTCTGAAGAGGAAAATGGTGTTTCACATAGAGAGGAGAAAAATTCTTTAAAAAAAAAGATTTCATTTATTTATTTTTAGAGAGAGGGGAAGGGAGGGAGAAAGAGACGGAGAGAAACATCAACCTGTGGCTGTATCTCATGCGCTTCCTACTAGGGGCCTGGCCCCGAACACAGTCATGTGCCTTGATAGGGAATCAAACCAGCAATGCTTTGGTCTGCAGGCAGGCACTCAATCCACTGAGCCATACCAGGCAGAGCAGGAGAGAAAATTCTTATAAAAAATTTACCATAGGTGGTTTTGCAGGTATATTTCCTGACTGCAAAGCTGATACATTTGTTGTAGGTACTCAGGAGATAGAAAGCAAATGGAGACTTCAAGGTCTTTTACACACTAATTGATGGTTGAATGATAGCCCAAGAAGGTGAAAAATCTGTTTAACATATCACAGAACTGTAGTTGGTGTTAGTTGTAGGTTGATTCTGGGAAAGAATAGCACCATTTTCATAAGTGCGTCCTCTAATATTGCCATAAGTTAGTTATTGGCCTTGAAATAAATGACTGTTCATCGTGATGATGTTTAACAGACATTCTAAGACTAAAATTTAAGTAGTTATAAAAGTATGTCCAAATTTTCAAAGCTATAGTAAATGTTAACAAATGATAAAATATCAGAAAACTTGGGTGTTTAAGAAAACCTGTAGACTACCTGTGCAAATGGGATCAGACTTCAGTGCCTGCCACGTACAATAGAATAGTGACCCAGTTATGCCATTTGGTGAAGGTGTTCTGCAAGAATATAGCTCTTCCTCTATTTATAATAAATAATAACCTTAATATTCTAGGACAACCTTCACATCAATTAATATATTGATGTGGATTTTTCCTTACCCTAGTTTGTGCATTTGTCACTCCTTTGAGTGGAGGACTAGACATGTGGCTGTGAAGAATTTCCTAAAGTAAAATGATCTTTACCTTAAGAAAGCAAATTCGTTATCATACATGTTCAGAGTGGATGTTTAAAGAAGGCACATATAAATTTAGCAATGAGTACTATGTGAAAAGTTAAATAATGATGGACAATCAAGGGGAGGGCAAAACTGGAGAAACGGTTGATGTGAAGACAGTGATTGAAAGGAGATTCTGGAGGCAGATGCCTTGGGTTTGAAGCTGAATTAACCACTCACTAGTGGAAACCTTGGACACGCTCTTTAAATTTCCCTGTGCCTCTTAAACATAAAACAACCCTCCCCAGATGGAGTTGCTTATGCTAAGCCCCACAACACCAAACCAAGACTGAACTTTACTACAGTTTCAGCTCGCCCAGAAACGGCATCTTGCACCAGTCCATCAGGAATCACTTAATCAGAGCTGGTTCAGTCATCTTCCTGATAGACCCCTGCAGGCCCCAGGAGGAAAGGGACTTTGTAATAACCGACCTGATTTTTGACCCCTATAACTTCCTTGTCCCTGTCCCCTTCTACCTGTAAAAGTCTCATTTCATACAGCTCCTCCAAGCTCCTTTTTTATCTGCTCGATGGGATGCTGCCTAGTTCATGAATCTTTGCATAAGGTCAATGAGATCTTTAATATTACTCAGTGGAATTTTGATGTTTAACATGCCTTAGTTTTCTTATATGTAAAATGGGATCATAGAATGTCTTTTTCTTAAGGTTTCTGTGAGGATTGAATATGTGTTAATATTTGTAAAGTACTTAGGACAAAGTTTCTTACATAAGAATCATATATGTGTGATTAATGAAAAAATATCTACAAAATTTGGACAAATTTTTTGCTTAAATATGAATATAAAAATATCTTATAAAAAGTAAGAAAACAAAAAAATATGAATGTGAAAAGCTGCCATTGCCTAGAGGTAATAGCAAACTTTTATAAAATACTCTGTGTACTTAGGACACGTGTGGTCACAAGTGCGATGATGAGTAGTCAGGGCAACTTCAGCTCAGCCATTCATTCCATTGGAGTCCTTTCAGCTTTCATACCTTGCTGCTTACATTGCTCATGCTCAAGGCTCCATGTAGGTTAACTTACAGCAAATATGATTGCCATTGATTACATGTGACATGGATGCAATCTGAGTACATTGACTTCTCCTGCAAACCATAGTCTCCTTAGGAAAAGTCTTGGTGGAGCATTTTCAACACCTGAATACAGTTCAGCTACGAAGGCATGAAGCTTATCATATGTGGCTTTTCTGAAGTTCTCAGGGAAAATCATCTGTGATCCTATGTGGCAAAATTATTAGCATTATTGTGAATGAAACTAATATGCATGCTTTTGGGCACTGTTCTGATTTACGTATGCCAGCTTATAGAGTCTTCCAGTCACATTCATATCTGCTTTAATCAAAAGAGCAAAGTAGACTTCTGCAAGTAAGGGCAACGTATTTTCCTTTATAGAAGTTGTCTCAAAGAACTTAATTTTTGTTGAAAGCACTCACTACATTAGTTTCTGGTTGCTGCCCAAATGTATATCCTATACAGTTAAAAAATAGGATTTTGAACAAACAAGAAAAACAAAACTCATAGGCAGTGTGGTGCTTGCCAGAGGGAGTAGGAGGTAGGAAAGGCAAAGGAGGTCAAATATGTGATGTCAGAAGAATATTTGACTTTGGGTCATAGGAACACAATGCAATATAACAATGATGTATCATAGAATGGTACACTTGAAACCTGTATAATCTTATTAACAAATGTCACCCCAATAAATTTAATTTAAAAAAGAAGTACAAATCCACAGTTACAAAATAATCATAGGGATGTAAAATACAGAGTAGGGAATATAGTCAATATTATTATAATAACTATGTATGGTGCCAGGTGGTTACTGGAAGTATCAGGGGGACATTTTGAAAGTATATGATCATCTAACCACTACGCTATACACCTGAAACTAACACAAATTAATATTAAATGTAAACTATAATTAAAAATAAAATTAAAAAAATAGGATTTGTCTCAATCATATAAAAGAATTAATATGATAAGCATAACCAGCAACATAACCTAAATGATAAATCCAATTATTATATAGTCAGTTTATCAAGAGATGCTGTTTATTGTTCTTTTTTCCTCCAAAACACTCAGGTAAGATACTTTGGCAAAACTTGTGCTTTAAATCAATCCAATTCACTTTCTTGGGTAACTGGATGCTTTCCTAGTATTGACATCCCATCTGGGAGAAATAGCTAAAAGCATCATTTCCTTGAATCAAAATACTTTTTATTATTTATTGATGCGTCTTGCCTTATTTGCCACAATTCCTCTTTTGCTTCATGTGTTACTTTTCTTCACCAGATTTTGGGCCCATGGGTAAGAAGTCTCTGATTTA
Source organism: Anoura caudifer (assembly GCA_004027475.1). Classification (NCBI taxonomy): domain Eukaryota; kingdom Metazoa; phylum Chordata; class Mammalia; order Chiroptera; family Phyllostomidae; genus Anoura; species Anoura caudifer. The sequence continues at coordinate 431,717 of PVKU01000285.1, read as the reverse complement.
ACCACACTGTACCTGGACAGAGCTGGTAGGAGAAATAGATTTGTTGGTGTTTTCCTTACTTTTATTCTCAGGAAGAAACACAAGAGCTTCTAAAGTAAATGAAAATGGGGATATTAACTACTAGGTAGTGTAGCAATATTTATGCTCAGTTTGTTCAAAACATACCACATCACTTTTCAGTTCAACATCTCTCTCAGAATATGTCCAATCAAATTCAAAGTAATTGAAATAATGTGTTGAGTAGTAATGTCACCCCTAAAGAGCATATAGGTATTAGACGCATGTAAAAAATGTACAAAATGGGGTGGGGATTGCCTGAGGGAGTGGGGGATGCTAGGTGGAAAGGGGCAAAGGGGAAAAATTGGGACAACTGTGATAGAATAATCAATAAAATATAACTAAGATTTAAAACATGGAAAATGTACAAAAGAGACAATAAACATATAATTTCATGCTTATTAGTAGTGAAGTAGAAATGTAAATTAATGAATTTCTTTTTTTAGCCTATCAAAGTGATTCCCATTTTTATAGTAATGTTTTATAATTAGTCAACTACATACTACTGATGGAAATATAGACACTACTATTTCTGACAGAATTCCTTGATGTACCGAATCTCTTTTATAATTTGATACAATAACTTCACTTGTACTAATTTCTCTTAAGGAAGATTTTTGTGTTTATAAAATAATTTTTCCTAACTTATTCTGTGAAAATAAACATTATTAAGTAAATAGCTGACTCTGTCCATTTCTGCCCTCTGGATGATATTATTATCTCCAGTAAAATAAATAATTCTTTCAACGAAACGAAACAAAACACAGTACTTTAATGGACTTTGATGGACAACTTGGTAAATAAAACAAGATCTCGGGGCATAAATGCCAAGTGAATATCGTTTAATTGTCCTGTGTAATAAAATGTGAGGTATTCAAAGTGTCAGGAATATTCAGAGAGAAAAAAATATAGATACCTTTAAAAAAGTGAGAGTGGAAGAGTAAAGGGCTGGAAAGCATAATGGGGGCAAGAGAGAGTATATTCAGGGCTATTGTGGGATACCAGGGAGCCTGGGAAGAACTGTTGACAAGTTGGGAAGTTCCTTTTATGTGAGTTCCTAAGAAATTTTATTGCAGCAGGATATGATGTTCAATTTCAAACATGTGTGGCTGGCAATCCATGTATTCAGAATTCCGATTTAAGCCATATGCCCATTTTTGACTGCCTGGTGGTTGGATGTCCCTAACTCCCCCAGTACCCAGATGTTGTCAAGGGTTAACTGTAATTTGCTCTGTCATTATGCAATTCTCCCCCATTTCTCTACTCCTGCAACAAAAATAACCAAAGTAAAACAATCTTGTGCTGGTTAGTGATGCTCTGAAAAATGAGACTACTTCTTCAGATTTGGGTATACATGTGCAAGAGAAAATATTAGTCACCAAAGACCAGGTATTGGTAAAATTGAGAAGCTAGAAGGAAAAAGAAGTAGAGAGTAAGAAATTTGTAAATGTAAGTAGCCAGGATTATGAAATAATTCTGTGGGCATTGTAATTCTCATGGTATTTGAGATAGAAACATAGGGTATCTTTATATTATTTCACTGTGAGTTCATTTGTTTTAATATTAATGTGGAATATGGATTCATCCATATTTCTCTTCTGCTAATAACAGTTTGAAAAACAACCTAAATATAAAGATACCTGAACATTATAAACTCAATTACAAGTCTTTCATATGATGCAGTAATAGCCATTCATGGATTTGTATCTAGTTAATAACAAGAAAATCTCAAAAATAATTATTGGAAAAAAGTTACAAATAAAATCTTACCAAATAATAAGTTGTACAACAGTATATTATTTATTTTTAAAAGGCTATTAAAATGCACAAAAGGTGTTCATGAGAGGCATTGTAGAATTGTTAATGCCTTCCCAAATTGTCCATTTTTTCCTATAGATGTAGTCTTGCTATAATCAGAAATTTTTTAAAATCAAATAAAAATACATTTTCATACCATGCCAAAGGAAAAAGAAAACTACTAACACGTGATTTAAAACATTTTTATAAAAATTTTCAGTGTTGCTTAAGCTGTGTAAGACCTTCTAAAAAAGTAGGAAAAAAGTAGGAAAAGCTGATTTCAGCTTGGCAAAGAAATGATTTTTGGTCTCTCAGATCCGGTGAAAGCCAGAGGGTGCTTGGGATCTGTTAACACCAGAGAAGGAGGTACTGGAATGGTGCACAGCAATGCAATTTTTTGTGAAATACGTACTAATATTACAGTAGCAAACAACCTTAAAAAGCTGATTGTTTTTCTAATATTTATAACCTATTGGGCATTTTAAATAGAAAATAAGGTTTGATTTAAAAATAAAAGTCACCATACTGTTGTCTTCATCTATGAGGTTCTTTGTTTTCTATTTATTTATTTATTTATTTATTTATTTATTTATTTATTTATTTTTACCAGTAGGAAAGGAGGATGGGAACAACTAGAAGAGGCTAAAATGGGGATAAATGGTGAAGGAAGGGGACAACTTTGGATGGTGAACACACAGTACAATATACAGATGATGTTTTAAAGAATTGTACACTTGAAACCTATATACTTTTATTAACTCATGTCAGCCCAAAAATTTTAATAAAAATTAAAAATAAAAATAAAAGGAAGTCACTGAAAAACTATATTCATTTAATCAATTTCACTGTAGAGACAATTTTTCTAAGTCCTATTTATTGACTAAAAAATGTATTCTCAATACCATATTCTTACTGCCATAGCACTTGTCATAGAAAATTATTGAGGCTTAGATTTGCAAAACAGTTTCTATTGTCTGCCCAAAAACCTACAGTGAGAAATAGCATCACTTTTCATTTATTCCACTCTAAAAGTGGAAAAGTATGTTATTTATCCAATTTTCAAGGTTCCTTGCTGTAGGGATAATGCTTTTGTTTTCCAATCACTGCTTCTCCAACTGGTGGGTAGTAGAAATAGAAAACATGCAAACTCAAAATTGACGTGCATTTCAGAATCTGAGATGGAATGTTTCTTTGCCTATCAGTTCAGGCAGAACATATAATTATTTCCACATCTCACAGGAGTAGTCCTTTCTATGTTAGATTTTCTTAATGCTTTGAGTTGGCAATGACAGGGCAAAAAAAGAAGGAAAAAACACATTTGGGGACTGTCATTTGCAGTCAGTTCTTTGAAACTAATTTTCGAATGACTTAAATTCTGCAAAACATTTATCAGGCAATTCTCTAGATGGAGAAAACAGTTCTTTCTTGGTTAAATTGGCCATAAAGTTTCCCAACTCTTTGTCTTATTTTTGACAGGCTATTTTCAGGAATGCCATCACACAGGGAAGGTAGTAGGAGCGTGGCTGCTGTCCTATGAAGACTTTCACGGATGCATTCCCCTCGTCCAACTCCGTTAGCATTAGTGTTTATTACAGGCACTCACTTGGGTAAAAGTCACAGTGACATCATCATTGCAATCTTTGGGACTCAATTTGCAAACCATAAAATGACCCCATTTAGATCCTATGAAAATTGTTTTCTGTTAGCAACATAGTTTATGGTTAGATCCTGTAGGGAATTTTATATAAAAGTCCCTGTGAAGAGAAAACAAAAACAGTTAATACCATAGTACTGAACTCTGCTAGTTATTAGCAAGTGTAATGAAAAATAGGCAAATTAAATAGAGCTGCAGTAAAACTATATATCCTGATCACACATCTATCTCTAATCCACTTATTTAATATTCACTGCAAATGAAAAAATTACCAATTTTTTTTTTACTGTAGATCATACAGCAGGGAGAAAGCAAGGTTATTTCTTTCTGTCCTGAAAGGACATACATACTGAATAAGGATCTGAAATGTAAAAGAGAATCTTACAGATAATGATGCAGGCTCTTAATGTTCTATATCCTTTTTTCCCTTAGATTTACATAGCTGTTAAACAAAGAATGAACCTGGACCCTGAAGGCCCATTTTGAAACAAATTCTACCAGCTGTGATAACTGCTGAATAGTGATCTAAATAGCAATTATTCTCAAAACATCTCCAGGGTTTAAATTAAAAGCAATCACAAAGAATCTCAAATTCATCATTTGAAAATTATTTCTATGTTGGTTCCACTGATATTAGAAAGAATAGGCTTAACTATTATTGAGCTCTTACCACTACGACTAAAATAAATCCTAAAACATTAACACTGGACACAGTCTTTACAATATCTGCACCCTGGATTGATTTCCTACCACCTTCCTCCTCTTCTTGCCTAGCCATTCACCATGTCATCCATTTAGAACCAACTAACACTACATGGTTCAATAATTCCATACTTGTTTTTGTATGTGTTGTCTCTACCTGCACAGTCTAAGCTTAAAAATCATGAGTTGTTGTTTATTCTTTAAATCTAGTTCTGAGAAACCTTTCCTGACAGCACAAGATAGGCATCCCATCATTGTTTGAAATGGAGTATTTTGCAGTATTCTATCAAGATGG
>PVKU01000285.1:376516-427112 GCA_004027475.1 Anoura caudifer | reverse complement strand
TAAGATAGACAATGTGATACACTGAAGATGAACTTGGCACAGGTAGGTTATATTATAAAACCTAAATATTGGGAATAAGGCACTTAATTTGACAGCTTTAATACAGTTGCAAGACTTCTGGAAAGAAAATGCAATGCAACCAAATTGTCTTTAAGCAGCCAAGCATAAAATCAAAACCCAGACTAAATAATTGCATGACTTATGCCTATCATACCTACGCAGAATTCGGTGATAAGAGTAAGCACCAAATAGCAGGCCACTGAAAAAAGATGCAGTTCTGCAGTAGCATTTTGGAGAGAGAGAGGCTCCCTGAGACTCAGCTTCTTGCAACCTCTGTTGTCGTACAGTATGCTACAGTGTAATTATTTCTGAATCAAAAACAAGTCTAACTTTTTGAGATTATATTTATTCTCTATTTTTATTTCAAAGCACTAACATATTAAATAATAATTGATAAACTATTTTAATAAAAAATTGGAATAATTAAAATGAGAGCACAGTAGGATTTAAAAAAAAACTAGGTATCTAGCTCTTACTTAATGAGGAATCCATTATGATCCAGATTACTCTTCATCATGAGGTGAAGAGAAAATTGAAATAAAAGTGAAGTCCCTAAAACCAATTTTACATCAATTATTTTGGAGTGCTATTGAAAAAAGAAATGTTAAAACAGAACTTGAAACTAATATAGAAACCCAACAAAAAGTCCAACATTCTGGCATTTATTGGTTTAACAAAAATATTTATTAAGAATCTACTTTTAATTTAAAAAGTGGACATTTATTTTTTAAATTTAATCTTTATTGTGTAATTTTACCATTACAATTTAATCCCCTTATACCCTGGCCCATCAATCACTACACTGTTGTCCATGTCCATGAGTCTTTTACCCTTTTTGCTCAATCCCTCCACTTCTTAACTGCCCTTATGGGGATAAGCTGTCATCTACTCTCTCATCTATGAGTCTGTCCCCATTTTCCTTGTTAGTTCAATCTATTCATTAGATTCCACATATGAGTGAAATCATATGGCATTTGTTTTTCTCTGACTGGCTCATTTCACTTAGCATAATTTTCTTCAGGTCCATCAATACTGTTGGAAAGGGTAACATGTCTGCTTGTTTATGGCCAAGTAGTATTCCATTCTATAAACATCTTATGTTTATTTTATTCACTCATCTACATATGGACACTTGAGTTGCTTCTATATCTTGGTGATCGTAAATAACACTGCAATGGACACAGGGATTCTTATGTTCTTTTATATTAGTGTTTTGGGTTCCTTCAGGTATATTCTCAGAAATGGGATCATTGGGACAAAAGGCAGATCCATTTTTAATTTTTGGAGGTATCTGCATACTGCTTTCTCATGGCTACACCAAACTTCATTCTCACTGACAGTGCAAAAGGGTTCTCCTTCTACACATCCTTGCCAGCACTTCTTGTTTGTTGATTTATTGATGACGGCCATCCTGAGAGGTGTGAGGTAACATGTCTCACTGAGGTTTTAATTTGCATTTCTCAGATGATTAGTGACATTGAGCATCTTTTCTTATGTCTATTGGCGATCTTATGTTCATTTTGGAGAAGTGTCTTTTCAGGTCCTTCACCATTTTTTAACTGAGTTGTTTGTTTTTTTGATGTTGAGTTTTTTAAGTACACTATAAATGTTGGATCTTAACACCTTATCAGATGTATTGGGAATATTTCTCCCATTCTCTGGACTTTTTATTTTGTTGATAATTGCCTTTGCTGTGCAAAAACTTTTTAGTTTGATGTAGTCCCATTTCTTCATTTTGTCTTTTTTGTTCCCTGCCTGGAGATACATATCTGATAAAATATTTCTATAAGAAATGTCCAAGATGTTGATGTTTATGTTTTCTTCTATGATTTTTATGGTTTCAGATTTAACATTTATGTCTTTAATCCATTTTGAATTTATTATTGTCTGTGGCATAAGAATGTGGTCTAGATTCATTTTTTGTACATAACAATCTAATTTCCCCACACCATTTATTGAATAAACTGTGTTTAGCCCATTGTATGTGCTTGCTCCCTCTGTCAAATATTAATTGACTTTAAATGTGTGGCTTTATTTATGGTCTGTCTATTCTGTTCCATTGATCTATGTGTCTGTTTTTCTTCTAGTACTATGTTGTTTTGATTACTGGGACCTTAGATCACAGTTTTATATTAGGTAGCATGATTCCTCCAACTTTCTTCTTCTTTGTCAGGATTGCTGTTGTTATGTGAGGCCTTTTGTGGTTCCATGTTAATTTTTGAAATATTTGCTCTAGCTCTGTGAAATAATACATCATTAGAATCTTGATAGGAATTGTGTTAAATCTGTAGATTGCTTTGGATAGTATGGAGATTTTCATCATGTTAATTCTTCCTGTCCATAAACACCATATATGCTTCCACTTATTTGGATCTATTTATTTATTCAGTGTCTTATAATTTTATGAGTACAGATCTTTTACTCCCTTGGTTAGGTTTATTCCTAGGTATTTTATTCTTTTTGTAGCAATTATGAAAGGGATTGTTTTCTTAATTTTGCTTTCTGTTAATTCATTATAGTCATATAGAAATGTAGTTTATTTCAGGATATTAATTTTATATCCTACTACATTGCTGAGTTGTGGCAGACCCTTCTGCATGGCATGGGCCCAGCTCTCACTCAGAGATGCACAGGACCCACTCCCACAGATAGCTTCTCTCGTGGTTAATCAGATTTGCAATATACCTAGGCTGTTTTGAGCCTTGCTCTTTGCTAAAACTCCCTCACCCTGCAAGCATCTTGGGACCAGTGTAACCAACTGCCTATTCATTTGCTAATATCCTTCTTCTGTGATGTAATGAGGGACATTGGCTCCTTTGTTGTAACCTGGGGATAGTGAAGGAGAACCATCTTGTAATGGGAGGAGATATGATAGAATAAAAGCCTGTCATGGTGGAGGCTGCAGCTTTTGCTCCTCTTGAGAGAAAAGCCATACCGTTGTCCTTTTTCCTCCACCAGACTTGGTAGTCTGTGTGTATGTTTTATTTCATCCATAATGACATGGATACTGCTGGCCGTTGTCCACATCACTGAGTTCATTGATCAGTTCTAGTAGTTTCTTGGTAGAATCTTTGGGGTTCTCTATGTAAAACATTATGTCATCTGCAAACACTGATAGTCCTACTTCCTCCTTTCCAACTGGATGACTTTTATTTCCTCTACTTATCTGATTGTTGTGGCTCAGATATCGTAAGTTGAATAAGAGAGGTGAAAGACATTCCTGTCTTGTTCCCAATAGTAAGGGAAACCCTTGTAGTTTTCCCTTATTGAATATAGTTAGTTTGTCATATATGGCCTAAAAATTTATCAATTAAATCCATTTGATCTCCTGTGTCATTTAAGGCCACTGACTCCTTGTTGATGTTCTGTCCGGAAGATCTATCCATTGAACCTGGGTGTAAAATCCTCGACTATGATAATACTTCTGTCAATCTCTCCCTTTATGTCCATCAAGATTTGCTTCACATATTTAGGTGCTCCTATATTGAGTAAGTAAATGTTTACCAGGGTTACATCCTTTTGTTGGATTGTTCCTTTTATCATTATGTAGTGTCCTTCTTTGTCTCTTACTGTCTTCTTTGCCTTGGTTTTAAAGTCTTTTTTGTCAGATATAAGTATCTGACAAAAAAAGCTATCCCAGCTTTTTTTCACTTTCTATGAGATATCATTTTTCCACCACTTTATTTTTAGTCTATGTGTATCTTTTGATCTGAAATGCATCTCTTAGAGGGAGCATATATATGAGTGTTGTTTTCTTATCCATTCAGCTACCCTATGTCTCTTCGATGGAGTTTTTAAGCCATTTACATGTAAGGTGATTATTGAGAGATACATATTTAATATGATTTTATTCTTAGACTCTTTTCCTCTGCTGCCATCATCTCCTCCTCCTCCTCCTCCTCTGGCTCCTCTTCTTCCTTCTTCTTCTTCAGGCAAGCCCTTTAACATTTGTTCCAGTACTGGTTTGTGTTAACAAACTCCTTAAGCTTTTTCTCATCTGGGAAGCTCCTTATTTCTCTTTCAATTTTAAATAATAAACTTGCTATGCAAAATAGCCTTCATTGTAGGTCCCTGCTTTCCTCACCTTAAATACTTTATTTCAATCACTTCTGTCCTCAAATTTTTCTATTAAGAAATCAGATTATGATCTGAAGACTAGAATCAAATCTGGTCTAATTGGTGCTCTCTCATGTGTAACTACTTGCTTGTCTCTTGTGGCTTTTAGGATTCTCTCCCTGTCTTATGCCTTGTCATTTTAATTATAATGTGTCTTCATGTAAGCCTTTTTGGGTCCAATTTGCTTGGGACTCTCTGAGTTTCCTGGACTTGTGTGTCTTTTTCCTTCACCAGATTAGGGAAGATTTTGACCATTATTTCTTCAAATACATTCTCAATCCTTTGTTTTCTCTCTGGTATTCCCATGATGTGGATGTTATTATGCTTCATATTGACCACAATGTTTCTTAAGCTCTCTTCATTTTTTTTTCTTTTGCTGCTCTGCTTGGTTGTTTTTTTTTATCTTGTCTTCCAAATCACCAATTCAATCCTCTGCTTCACCTAATCTAGTGTTTATTCCTTCTAGTGTATTATTAATTTTAGATACTGCATTCTTTATTTTTGACTGGTCCTTTTTTATGATTTCTATATCTTTTTTTCATGCTGTTGAGTATCCTTACAATTACCACTCTTATCTCTCTACCTGATAAATTGCTTGCCTACAGTTCTTCAGGAGAATTCTTTTGTTCTTTCATTTGGGGTCTGTTTCTTTGTTTTCCCATTTTAGTTGTTTCTTTGTATTTCTGCCTTAGTTGTTAAACTAATCAACGATATAACTTCAAGCTATAATCAGCAGCCTGGCTTAAGCACCAAAGTGTGGAGCAGAGTAATTCCTGTGGACAGAGCTATTGCTTCCCCTTGGGCTGTTGCCACTTGGTGTGCTCTTCATGGCAAAGATAGCTTCTGTAGCATGGGGAATAACTCAGCACAGGGATCCTGGTGGCTGTTCCTTCAGTTCTCTCCCCAAGACCACCAACCCCAGACTCTCCTCAAGCATCTCTAGTCCACTCCGTCTCCCTTTGCTAGAGCCCAGGGTAAGTGGCTTCAAACAAAACTTTGTGCATTTGTCCTTTAAGAGTTTCTCTGTGTAGACAGCCATCTCTCCCTGGCAGACAGAAACTCTTGTTTTCTACAGCTGGATATTATCTGGGTTCTTTTCTGACTCTGGTGCTATAGCCAGCCTTGGGGAACCCAGCTTGGAGTTCAGACCCCACACTTCTCAGGGGGAACCCCCAACTGCTGAAATATCCTTATGGTAACTCAGCTGGCACCCATGGGAACCCAGGCAGCCCTCTTGTGCCCCCTCTACACTCCCTACCAGTCATATTGTGGTGAAGTAGTTTCTTCTGTTTGTTCTCGATTATAAGGTTTCTCTCCAGCTATTGTTCAGTTGGTTATTCAGGATGACTTCTCTACAGTTTAGTTGTAATTCTAGATTGTCCTGGAAGGAAGTTACTTAACTCTTCCTCCATCTTGGATCCCCCCAAAATGGGCATTTATAAAATAAAGTATTTTCTATTTTTCAAATGAATATTATATGTTATAAATTAACCTATATTTCTTATAGAAAATTATAAAATATTATTAATTAAACATTGAAAGGAAAGTTATATATTACAGTATTATATTATAAATGTTTATATATACCATGTATTATCTCACTTTTAAATCTACATTTAAAATATATAGCAATGATACATAATTTTATTTCATAGACATATATATTCTAAATATATGCATACAATTTTTGAAATATAAGTTCACATTTACTTTCCTTCCTCGCCCATTTTTAAATCACCTCTTTTCATCACTTCATAGGAATGATGTGTCAATGTACCAAGACAAAGATATTTTTCTGATTTCAGATTCCAAAATAAGATATCACAAGGCAATTTTATTTAGTCAAAAGATTTGAAGTCTTAGGAAGAAAAGGTTTAGTTTTTCTTTCCATATCTCAAAACTACTAAAGGTTTTACCAGGAATATAGAAGTTAAGGGAACTAAAAGAAAATTTATGAAAAGGTAAATGTCAGCAAATACAGCCTAGAGCTCTTGTTCTTTGCATTCTTTTCCAAGTTCCAAGGACAGAGTATCCAGTAACAGAGATTTTAATGAGTCAGAACAGTAAAGAAGAAGTTGAGTCATTTCATTTTCCTCAAACATCACACAGTGACATCTAAAGAAAATGTGGAACACAGAATGGTCCTGGTTGATCAGTGCTTAAGACCAGAGTGGGTGGCAGTAGCTTAACCCATGTAGGCATGGATATGAGATCATCAGATTAGTGCAACCAACACACATGCCTTGATGCTATGCAGCTGCTCCAACATTTATGTTTCACTCCAAGGTAAATGGGGTTGGACTAAGTTAAGTTTCAGATAGCCTGGTAGAATAGGGTTTTAAATTTATGAGAAGTCCTCATTTATCTTCTACAGCAGAATCTAAGACAGTATAACTGAAATTGTATCCTCTCACTGCTCTTAGTCATTGTGCATGAGTAATCATTTTTCTTCCATACATTTATTCCATATCATTAGTAACTGGAAAAAGGTAACTTAGTTTTGGTGATTCAATAAATAACAAGGAATTTATCCTGCCTACGTAGATTATAAATGGGCTAATGTCTGCTCCTCCAGATTGCACAATCTTCCCTGAACATCTGTGTAGATGTTGTTCTGGCTCATTACTTTTATGTCACTTTGCTGTCACCTTTCCTTTAACCTTAATGAGGATGTTGAAAATAAACAAAAAAAAAAACTGATTTTTCTTCTGATTTATTTACTGACTCTTTGTTTTTTTATTGTATTTTTCCATTATCACTTATTACCCTTAAATCCCTATCCCTCCTGCAATCACCACACTGTTATCCATGTCCATGAGCCTTTTTTTCTTTTTGTTAAATTGTTCTACCCCCTAACCTTCACCCCCATAGCTATCATCCTTGATCTACCTGTGAGTCTGTCTCTATTTTGCTTTTTGGTTAATTTTGTTCATTAGATTCTACATATGAGTGAAATTATATGATATTTGATTTTCTCTGACTGTTTTTTTTCACTTAGCGTAATTTTCTCTGGGTCAATCCATACTGTCACAAAGGCTAAAATTTTCTTCTCTTTTTACATCAGAGTAGTATTTCTTTGTGTAAATTTCCCATAGTTGTTTTATCGACTCATCTGTTGATGGACACTTGGTCTGCTCCCATATCTTGGTAAATGTAAATAATGCTGCAATGAACAAAGGGTTGTTTTTATTATTTTGAATTAGTGTTTGGGATTCTTCTGGATATATTCCCAGAAATGGGATCACCAGGACAAAAGGCAGAGCCATTTTTAATATTTTGAAGTATCTTGATACTGCTTTCCACAGTGGTTGCACCAGTCTGCATTCCCACCAACAGTGCAAAAGGTTTTCCCTTTTTCCACATCCTCTCCAGGACTTGTTGTTTGTCGATTTATTGATGATAGCTATTCTGACAGCTATGAGGTGATATCTCATTGTGGTTTTAATTTGCATTTCTCTGATGATAAGTGATGTTGAACATCTTTTTTCTATGTCTATTGGCCCTCTGTATATCTTTTTTGGAGAACTATCTGTTCAGGTCTTTTTCTCATTTCTTTAATTAGATTATTTGTTGTTATTGTTGTTGTTTTTAGTGTTGAGTTTTGTAAGTCTTTATATATTTTGGATATTAACTGCTTATCAGATGTATCATTAAAGAATACATTCTCCCATTCAGCATGTTGCTTTTTTTTTCATTATTATAATTTCTTTTGCTGTGCATAATCTTTTTAGTTTGATGTAGTTCTGTTTGTTTGTTTGCTTGTTTCTCTTGCCCATGAGATATAAATAAAAAATATCGCTACAAGAAATATCCGAGATTTTACTGCTATGTTTTCCTCTTGGATTTTTTATGGTTTCAAGTTTTACATTTACATCTTTAATTCATTTTGAGTTTTATTCTTCTGTATTGTATAAGAAAGTGGTCTAGTTTCATTTTTTTTGCACATATCTGTCCTAGTTTACCAACACCATTTATTTAATATTTTCTTTACCTAATTGTATGTTCTTGCCGCTTTTGTCAAACATTAAGTTACCATAAAGACATTCCTCTACACCTGTTCTCTCTATTCTGTTTCATTCATCTATGTGTCTGTTTTGAGGACAGTACCATGCTGCTTCAATTACTATAGCCTTACAGCATAGTTTCATATTAGGTAGCAGGATTCCTCCACCTTTGCTCTTCTTCTTTCTCAGGATCACTGTTGCTATGTGGGGCCTTTTGTGGTTCCATATAAATTTTTGAAATATTTGTTCTAGTTCTGTAAAATACATCATTGGAATCTTGATAATAATTGCTTTGAACCTATAAATTGATTTGGGTAGCATGGACATTTTAATAACATTAATTCTTCCTATCTGTAAACATGGTATGTACTTCCACTTTCTGCAATGTCTTATAATTTTCCAAGTGCTGGTATTTTATATCTTTGATTAACAATATTCCAAGGTATTTTATTTTTATTTTTTAATTCAATTGTAAATGGGATACTTTTCTCAGTTTCTCTTTCTGATAGTTCTTTATCAGTGTATAAAAATGTAGTCAATTTTTGGATACTTATTTTGTATCCTGCTACTTTGCAGAATTAACTTATCAGTTCTACTAATTTCTGGTGGAATCTTTAGTTAATGTTCTCTATATAAAGTATAATACCATTTATAATTAATGACAGTTTTATTTCATCCTTTCCAAATTGGATGCCTCTTATTTCTTCTTTTTTTCTGAATGCTGTGGGTAGGACTTCCAGTACTATGTTGAATATCAGAAGTGAAAGCAAGCATCCCTGTTTTGTTCTGATGTTAAGGAAAACAGTTTTAGTCTTTCCTTACTGAGTATGGTGTTGGTTGTGGATTTTTCATATGTGGCCTTTAGTATTTCAAGATAGGTTCCCTCTATTCCCATGTTGCTGAAAGTTTTTATAATAAGCATACGCTAGATTTCATCAAATGTTCTTTCTGCATCTATTGATATGGTCATATAATTTTATCCTTCATTTTGTTTATGTGCTGAATCATGTTGATTGATTGGCAGATATTGAACCAACCTTGCATCCCAGGAATAATTCCCTCTTGATCATGGTGTGTGATCTTTGTAATGTATTGCTGGATTCAATTTGCTAACATTTTGTTGAGGATTTTTTACCTCTATGTTCATCACAGATAATGGCCTATAATTTTCTTTCTTTGTAGTGTCTTTATCTGGTTTTAGTAATAGGATAATGCTGGCCTGATAAAACAAACTTGGGTGTCTTCTCTCTTCTTTAAATTTTTGCCTTAATCCTGACTGGCTTCTGACTTGGGGTCACACTTAGCATAATGGTTTCTCCCCCGAAATTATAAAGGGCTTCTTTTTCTTTTTTTAACCTATGATCTCTGATCCATCTGGAATTTCCCTTTGATATAATTAAAATGCTATTTCATATAATAACAAACACAAATATGTGAGTGGACACAAAAAGGCACCTATTGTAAGATTCCTTTCATAGGAAAAGTTCAGAATAGGTAAATAACAGAGACAAAAAGCAGATCAAGGGTTTCCAGGGGTGGGGGAAGAGGAGAGTACATCCTTCTGGTGCAGGGTTTCCTAGCCTGGTGACAGAGCATCCTACAAACAGATGGTGGTGGTGATGCTTGCACAGCACTGTGACTGTATGTCAAGTTCAGGAAAGACACAATTCAAAATACAAACATTAACTTTTATTTATTACTTAAAATAATCATACCACAGAAAAATGAAGGATAAAAGGAGAAAAAAGAAAAAGATACAAGAATATACCCAAAATAATAAAAATAAAAAATAAAAATAAAAAAAACCTGAATCATACCATGGAGAAATGAGAAACATAAAATGAAGAAAATAAATTTATCCAAGAATAAAGATAAAACAAATTCTTATGGTAGAGGGAGAGCAGCAGGTTCAACAGGCAGTTCTAGAGCTGGCTCTGATGCATATTCCAGAGGCAGCACCTCCTCTGTGTCAAGAAACAGAGCAGGTTCATGGGAGGGCTGATCAGGCAGGGGAGGTAGGGCCTCAGTCAGGTCAGGAGATGCTGCACAGGCCAGCACCAGCTCCAAAGCTGCAGCTGGAGGGCCTGCTGGAGGTGCCAGAACCACCGAAGGTGGCACAACCACTGAGGGTGTACCCTCCAAGTCTGGAGCAGCCTCCTGGCCTGCCCCTGTACCAAGCTCTTTCGGATGTATGACAGGGGTTGAAGTGGGAGCCATCTCTGCCATGTAGGCTGGTGCTGGAGTTTTTAGAGGAGAAAAGATTACTCACATGCCTGCATTTCCATGTGCACCCCAAATACAGGACACAATGAAAGTCCAGAACCCCCCACCCCAGGATGGTGTCTCTGAGAGCAGTGCAGTCCAGCACTCTGGTGGTCTGAGGCTGGTATTTGATCTTGACCAGCTTCTCAGGTACACCTTGTGTGTCTGGCACCAACCCATCCCCATAAATTCACATGCACTTCCATCCACATCCCAGCCCCAGGTGCTCCACCTTCTAACCCTTGAGCTCTGCCTCCTTGGGCTCCAGATTCTCCATCCTGGTTTGTTTACTGTGGGCACCATGCTCCAGGTTGGAGATGGAAATTGTGATCTGGTCATGGAGCCTGGGTGGCTTCAGGGTTGGTGTCCTTCTCTGGGCATCCACTGGGCTTGGGTCTCCAGACCCTTAGGGGGCCACAGTCACCTCTGTCCTTCTCTGGCCCTCGGTAATGTGGCATATCTGCCTCTCATTAGTGGTGATGGGGCAGGGATCTTTGTCTACCACCTATTTTGCTTCCAGTACCTGGGCTGAGCTCTGCAATGACCTCTTCAGGTTCAGAGGCTGCTCAAGTCCTGCCTGGCCCTGGTTGCTGCTGTTTCTGCTCACTAGACCTTCTGCTCCTGAATCAGGCCCAGCCCTGTGTCTGCACAGACCTTCACCCCGAGAAATGAGGTTCACCTCCAGTGCTCAGGATAAACCTTGGACAGAGGGTACCTCCCACACTCCAGTTCCATTCAGCCAGTTTTGACCAGCCCACAAGGTTCCGATGCCCACTCAGCCTGTTTCTGCTCACAGAGGCCCTCCCCACACACACACATCACACAAACACATGGGGAAGGGACTTAGGGATGTTCAGGTGGGATGGTGGTGGGGGCCTGACTTGAGCAAACACCGCCCTGGGCCACCCTGTGTTACCTCTGAATCCTGCTATGAAAATGGCCACAGGCATCTGGGATGAGTGCAGGACCCATTAGTGGCCTCAGTGAAACATTATCATTGCTGCCTCTTTTGAGGACTCAGCCTTGGGACTCCGGCAGACAATAAGTAAACATCCTGTTGGGTATGAATTTCTTTAACCAAATGAGTAAGGTAAGGGCATTTTTAGAATGTGTCTGGCTGGTTACCAGGGTTCCAAGTTCTAATGGACTCTATCAATCAGGAAGTGAGGTCACTGCTTAGCCTAATAAGGTCACTTCCTGGGTCCCTACCCGAGCACCTGCTCAGGCAAGAGCAGTGACTTCACTGCTTTTTGCACAGTATTGTTTTTATCGTATTTTTCTGTTACTATTTACTCCCCCTTATACCCTCCTCCCCTCACAGTCAGCGCACTATTTTCCATGTCCGTGAGTCCTTTTTCCTTTTTTATGGCCAAGAAGCGTTCCATGTGCTTTCCAAAGACACAACACAGCCATAGCCTCCCTGAGAAGCCTTAGCCCAGCATCCACCCTAGCACATCCTCCCCACTGAGAGTCCAGCAAAAGGGTGGTTTGAGGCCAGTCTTTACGTTTGGCCTAGGCTCTGTGGGTGCTCTCCATGTGTCCATACTACCCAAAGGAACCTGTACACTCATCGCAATTCTTTTTATGTTACTAGTGATATATTTCATAGAACTAAAACAAATATTCCAAAAACTTATACAGGAACACAAAAGGCCATAGTAATCAAAACAGCATTGTGTTCGTATAAAAACAGACATAACAATCAATGGAACGAAATAGAGAGCCCAGAAATTATTCCCTGCCTTCGTGACCCATCGATAGTTGACAAAAGGAGGCAATGGGTTAAAGACAGTCTATTCAATAAATGGTCTTGGGGAAACCTGACAGATATGTGCAGTGCAGACACTTTCAATCACCCGTAGCAAAGACCAAGGAGAAGAGAACAGTGAAGCAGAAGCAGGAGAAGTAGAATGCAAGGCAGACTACAGGAGATGGGATGAAGAACATAGCAATTTTCGCTTTCACTTCCGGTCCTATAAAGCGAGGCAATGTATGCTATAGCTTGTTCCCTGTACCCAAAGTAAAATGTCAGAGATGTTCACTTTGAAGAGCAAACTTTTCTAATGCAGAACTCAAATCACTGGGTAAGGCTTTCTAGGAATGCATGGGTCATGACTGGAGACTAAGTTTAAACAACAAATTATTTTTACTAACTGAAAACCATGACCTCATGAATGGGTGAAGAACACACTTGAAAATTTTCAATGATACCAAATGGAGTAACAATTCTTACCAGTGCTCTTTCAGGGACCCCTAGTGAAGATACTGTGTTGAATATTTTGTTTGACTTCCAGATGTACTCTTCACCCATGCCCACTTTCATTTGTACCCAGGAAGCTGATCCATAGAGACAATATCAATTTGCTTCCACTGGTTTCTGACTTTGTGTTTAGCTAATGGAGTCATTGTCAGGAGACTGGAGAGTTGAAAGAGAGCGGTTGGGTGTTAATTTATTTGGCCTCTTCCTTGTAAGGCCACTTGAGGTCTGCTGCTTCCTCTAGCAAAGGAAACAACTCCTCTTACTAAGCAGATCTCTCCAATAGCCATTTTCTCCAGTAATGAATAAAGCCCATTTTCTTCTTGTCCCTTCAGGCCTGGAGATGGTATGAGCTTCCTACAACCTTGACCATTAGACATGATATCCTCACATTGCAATCTGTTCATTGTACCTGAATAAATACCGTGGATATCCAGGCCCTGGCACATGCCAGTACGCAAAATAAATGATCACCATTGTCTAAGTCCAGGATTTCTTCTTTTCTTTCGCTTTCCAGAGAGCAGAAGTCTTCTGTTGGGTGATGGAAACCACAGGCCAAGTGGAATACAGTATCTTCAGGGTCTCACTTGGTTATTCAGAGTTAGGGTAAATAAGAGCCTAAACTTCAGAACTGAGTATGTGATCAAATTGGCTAATTAATTCACCAACTGAACTCTGATTATGAGGGAATATATTAATTCAGAAATAAACCCTGTTGGCCATGCATTTGTGTATGTATAGATCATCTTTAGAGAAAGCGTCATATGTAAAACATTGGAAGATATTTAGAATCTAATTGAATGACTAGAAATAGATTAACATGATAGCCCAAGAACATGGATGCATCAACAGTTCTTCGAATACTCTGGATGATAATATGAACAGAACAGAAACATCTGAATCACTTATGTCAAGGGGTCCTGGAGTAGAGCCAGGAGACAATGCGGAACTTGGTATTATGAATGTCCACACCTGGAAGGAACATGAACTTTTAAACTGTGCTAACCACAAATGTGTACAATCTATTGCAGTTCTTGGAATAAGGATTATTGTGCTGACTTCTAACCTAGCAACCAGCATAGTAATCTATCTTATATGAACTAATACTATCATTTTTGCCTACACCAATCATATTTTTTTCAAAACAACTTATGTAAGCTTATGATTTTGGACTTAAAAAAAATTGTGTCATTCCTCTCCCCACCTCAAAGAACTTTTCAAGTTTTTCCTGAATCTGTGTTTCAAAAAGTCCTGAGACGTCCGCCCCACCCGCAAGTAAATTTTTGGGTTTTTTTGAGGCCTCAGTTCTTTTCCTTTCTTTTCTTTTCTTTTCTTTTCTTTTCTTTTCTTTTCTTTTCTTTTCTTTTTTTTTTTTTTTTTTTTTTTTTTTTTTGACAATAATGAAGGAAAGAGTGTACAGAGTTGACAATATAGCTACAAAAGAATTAAGGAAGACAGAGATGACATTTAAGAGGTGCTTGTGCAGAATACAATGAAAAAGTGTTTCATTTTAGGATAAAAAGAAATACACTGTGTATGAAACTTGCAACCAGAGGAAATAAATATCTCATTTACTGAATTGTGTATTTTTGGCAGAACCAATAAAGCAAACTTTGGAGTTAACAGGGTCATTTTATTGAATTATTTGAACTGACTTGTGTTACTAGTGATTTTTTAAGCAACTTATTTCTCTCCATGTTCTTTGCCACTGTTAGCTGGTTAGAGCTGACTCAGAGTGTAGAATTTTGAGAAAATATCCAATCCTGTACTGGGCAGGGGAATAGGCCAGAAAACTTTTGGGAAGGACAAACAAAAAAAAAATGTACTCTCAAAAGATTCTAACATACAAGAGATGGCAATGGTCAAATGGTGAAAAAAGGTAATTAGGTCCCTAAATAATATTAGCTCAAGGAAAGAAGGAATTTAATTACTTACTAATGTATCTATGACTAAGAGTATGGAACAGAGCTGATTCTGGCTTGGTGTGCATTCCATGTAGGTCTCAAACTCTACAGGTGCCTAGACACTCTGGCACAGTAACGTGCTTTGAGAAATCATGGTGAATCTAAGTAAGCAAAATAGTGATATACTATTCTCAAAACCTAAGTATGGATTTCCTTTGAGCTTCTAAATGGATTTGAGCCTGACATGAACCAGGGTTAAAAATGTTCACTGCCTGCCTAAAGCTAAGCCTCAGTAGTGAATCCATGAGGTTTCAAGAAACAGCAGCAGAATAAAGTAGACAAACTCATGTATTCCATGACTAGCTTCAGAAATGAATTGAACTGCCAATCTTCTTTGAAAGATATATGATTTTTTAGTCATTTTTAGAGAGCTAAGGGTCTTAATTAAGAGTTACCAGATCTCATTCTAATATGGTAGGTGGGAAATACAAGATAATAACTAAGGTTTTAATAATATTTGGGGGAAACAATACATACCACTTGCCTGGGGGTTTAGAAGCCAATATCTATACAGAGAAAGATAAAAGGTCAAAAAACAAGGGCACAGCCCAAAAATATGTTGGGAGGCTGAAACCTTTGTAGAAAATGTGATAAATTTTAATTCTAGCAGCAGAAATATTTAGAAAACTATTAAAAACAACATGTTTAATTTTATCATTAAAGTTTTATGCAACAGTATCATATCCTTCTAATTCCAAAATCTTCAAAACTAGCTTTGAGGGCTGCCTTATTTTGAGGCATGAAGGAATCAGAATGGTATCCAGCAGGCTGTGATGATACAGAAAAAAAAAAAAAAAAAACATATCTGAGGTAAAAGGAAAATGAACGTTTATAATCTTATCAGGAATTTGGAGAGGAAATTCTGACAACAACCACTGTTTTGTGAGTTCACAGCCTTGAGTATCCCCTAGGATTCTGTGATCAGTGCTGTGTCTTCCACAGTATGAGGGGCAGGGGCTGAGCCAGTTTTAATCAATCTTATATTACTGGGTGGTCTTATGAAGATGGAGGGCTTGGGGTTATTGGGAGGGAACATACATATCACTTACATCTGTATTACCCACATTAGAATTATTTTTCTATGAAAAAAAAAATTTAAATGGTAAGAGGAAAATAATATTTCACAAGTTGAGTAGGCCAAATTTCAGAATAAGCTTATTTGCTACTCTCTGAGAAAACAGCCTATTAAGGGCCTACAGAGGTGAAATCCAAGTATAAGTACTTTCAGGTCAATCAAATTAAATACTCACATTAAAAGGAAGTTGAATGATTAATCTGTAGGTCCTCTATTCATTTAAATAGGCACCGTTAACTTATCTTTTCAACGTGAATTGGATAGAGATGACTATGGAACGGTTTCCATTCTTAAACAATTCATTGTACAGAATGAAAAATAGATACATAAGTAAAGTTCTGAGTGTTTTAGCTATGATGCACATGTAGGACTTGGTGGTACCCAGCAAAGAGTTATTCATGCTGAATTGAGGTGTCAATGAACCACCCACATTAGAGCAGGATCTTGAAGGAGAAATGGGAATTTCTTAAGCAAGCACAGAGGACGACCTTTGATTCAGAGGGAACCGTGTCAGCCAAGAGCAAAGAAGCTTATACAACCATGACATTTTCGGGGAATAGAAAATAGGTGAGTGTCAAGAGGGAGCAGTGGTGAGAGATGCTATTGGAAAGACAGGCTGAAACTAGTTTGTGGAGGTGTTTGGTGATCAGGCTAAAAAGCTTGAGCTTTTCTCTGGTACCACTGAAGTTTTAAGTGGCAAGATGCAAGTTCCATATTATAGCAATATATATTTAGCCGAAAGCATGCTTGAAAATTACTTTGGTCAGCTAAGGCAAAACAATAAATAGCTCTCAAACAGCCAGTGGATAAGAGACCCATAATTTTACTTCCTGCTCACACAACATGTCCAGGTGGGAATGGAAGACAGCAGGGCCCCTCTCCTCCATGCTATGGTGTAGAGGCTTAGGCTCCTCCTGCCTTGGAGCTCTGACACGTTCCCAGGCCCCATTGTCTTCTGCATCCAGCTGACAAATGCAGAAAAAGAATACGAAGGATTTACCCTCCTCAAATGTCCAGCCAGGAATCAGCGCAGATCATTCCCAATAATTTGCATATAGTCATGGTATCATACTAAATTCAAAGTAGACTAGAGGATGTATTCTTTATGCACCCTCAAGAGTAAAAATGTCTGGAATGCAGCTCTAACCCAAATGTCTTACAGACTTAGAGCTTCCTGCTAAAGATATTGCATGATTAATGCGCTTATTGTTGAGAACACTAAAACAAGGAATATTGAAGATATATATGTAAATTGTGTAGCAATAAACTGGAAACAATTGGTATTTTTAACCTTGCTGTACTTAGAAAAAGAAGCATTTTCAGTCAAGTATTTGCTTAAAATGCAATATATATATATTTCTCCAAAGGCTCCTTTCATCTAGTGACCTCTAAAAAAGCTCCTGGGTCTCAGCAGGAACTTAAAACAAGTAGGGTGCACTTTCAGCCTGGGCATGAATCAGGATAAACAACGGTAAGATAACATGGATTTCACAAACAGTGGACATAATGAATGTATCTTATTTGTGAAAAATCAGTGATTTTTACCTGAACTTGAACACTTTTGTTAAAAAAAAAAATCACTTGATATTCCAAAGTATGTGAAATGATGAGAAGAGTTTAAAAGGATAAGGAAGAGTGATATTTTGAAAGAATTTCAAAAATAATCTGGATGACAGGGGACACAAAATCCTCCTGACCTGAACAGACACAGGAAAAAAAGGAGTTTCCCTGTGGAGTCTTCTAGCCATGAAAAATATTTATGAGACAACTCAGATGCACTTGGTTATGGGAAACAGACTTGACAGGAGTGACCCAAGCAAAACGAGCTCTCTTCCCCTTCTCATCTTCATTCACTCACAGCCATGATGTGATTAGCTACCTGTGGTTAACATCTGTAGCAACTTTTCCTGAGGCATTAGTACTTTGGGGGATATGCAGAGGTTCCATAATGCTTGCTATTTAAACTTAAAGTAAAACAAAGCAAAACAAAACCCAATTCTACTGTAGAGTAAAAGAAAAAGTCACTTTTTTAAATCTCCATTTCTCTCCCTTGTCTAACTAAACTTCTACCTTGACTCACTTCACCGCATGTCATTCTACATATTGTTGCCAGAGTAAATATCCTAAGGTGTAATTCTGATCTTTTCACTTCACAGAATAAAACTGTTTTGTGGCTCTATATTGCCTACAGGCTACACTCCTTTGATACCACGCATGCTTTTTCATTATGCAAACATTGCCTGCTTTTTCAGTCTTACCTCCTACTACTTTCTCATTGTTATATTTTCTTCAGTTATGTGAAAATATTTTCTCATACAGACCAGATTCTTTTACGGTTCTATACCTTACAAATTTGCTTGAATGTTCTTCCTAATTTCTATCTTCATTAATACCTACTTCAATATTTATTTTAAAGACTTCATTTTTGGGAAACTTCCATTGATTTTCATGGTGTGAGTGAGATGGCCATTTTTGATATTCCCACACAACCAAGGTGTATCTCTAGACATCGTGATGAGCACCGATTTACATAGCTGTCTCCCACATTAATACGTAAGAAATCCAATAAGCAATGACAGTGATTGAATCTTTATGGGCACTTTATATAGATGGCCGGCAATCTGAGAAGATGGTGGGCTCATACCCTAACAAACCATCTTCCCTTCTCTTTCCTGGCCAGAATTTTTATAAGGGAGGTGGGGGGAGACCAACAAGGTGGGGTGAGAGCTTTGAAATTCGAGGAAGATTAGGTGAGCTAAGCTGCCACATAGTGGTCTGGGCAGTGCTATTCCCTCATTGATACAAAGGCCTAGATGCCTCCAAGTAGTCCCCAGGCGGTAATCTCTGGTAATCTCTAGCCAGTGCCCCAGGGGGCCAGCTGTTTCCCAGGAGCCAGGGTGGGCCTTGTCTCTAGTTTCTAAAACAAAAGCTTTAACATACACATTTCTTGCTAGGCTTAATAGCTTTTTCCTTAAGCTAAAATTTTCCAGGTCTTGAGTCCCCTATGAGCCCTACATCTGGTTACTTCCTCTTTTTTGTAACCTGTCTAGTACACTAAATGGCACCTAGTATATACTTGATGAGTATTTATTGAGCAATTTATGTGCAGTGTGATAGACACAGAGATCTGCCTTCATGAAAGTAATTGCTGCCCAGCCAAATGCTGCCAAGTAGCCTGCTGCTAACACCTCCCTCAGGGTTTGCCTTCACCACAGGAGGCTGCATCACCCAAGGGTACCCTCTTCTGAGTGTAGCCTTTATACAATGACTCATGAAGCTGTTGCTATAAAGACCTGGCCAAATGGCCTAATGTGTGATACCTGATAGACCACGTATATTCCTCCATGGTGATGGCTGATGCTTATTGGGCCTCCGGTGCTGTAGGGCCTTCCTATCTACCCAATGCTTCTGTCCCCTCCTTTACACAGATGTTGAGCCCTAGTTATAGCCAGCTTATCAAATTTCAACGTGCCTTTTCTCATGGACACCACAACTGCAACAGTTGTTACATGAGAGAAATTAGGCAATAATGAGGTTTTGAAAGTGTTACTGCTTGTTACCTGGCTGGAAATGAAGATGTTATCACTAATAACAGGTGAACTTCAGAAAGCCCCTGGCATAAGTTCCAATTGTTAAAATCCTCCCCAGTGGTACTCTGTGATAGTAAGCAGTTAGGAGAGTCTTTTTATTTAGTGCTGTTTATCAGATGTTTGAGAAATACAGAAAAAAATAGCAACTATAAGGACAATGGAAGTGGATGGATAACACTATTTATATTCCCCAAAAAAGAAAGCACAAAACTTCTTCCCCTTAACAGACAATTGAAAGTCAGTTCTGAAACTCAAAAGACTTCCCTGACAGACTACAAAGAGGCTTTTATCTTCTGTAGCTGAAAGACAGAGAAAACCGGGGACTAGTACATGAAATAATAGAGAGGGTGAACTCCCAAGAAGGGTAGGCATGCAACCAAGTCATTGTCTATTTGGGCATTGTGAGGAACCCAAATAGAATAAGTAGGGGCCCTGGCATCTATTAGAAAGACATCCTGGAGGATTCTTCATAACATCTTCGAACACCTGACTTCTCTGCTCATTTTGTAACTCTTTATTCAGAGCTAGCTCTCTACTAAAGCTGAAGACAATAGAGAGAACTCTCCCCTACAAGATGGGCATCCAGTTAAAATATCCCATCACCTCTGCTTCTGGCTGCTTGACCTATAACTAATATTAGTTCTATAATAGCCTAGATGAGGACATGCTGGGCCTGATAAGGGAGGGATAGCACTATACACCAATGGAGCTGCCAGTCCTAATTAGCATGTGCAGGCTAGATTTTAAGAAGCTTGCTCAAAAGAGTTGGCACATAAAATAGGGATAAAGAAGATTATTGATGTGGGGGCAGTATTCCAAGTTACAGGATGTAACAGCCTGGCAAGACTCTTAGAAAACAAGGAGAAGCATGGATAAAGCTCTGTCCCATCCTATCTGGAGTTAAAACACCATACTTTCCATGGGTGATAGTTTAAGAAAAGATTAAAAGGCTCAGTGTAAGACACACCACAGATTTATGTCTATGAGCTGGTCTATGATGCCTTAGTTACTGAGACCTTAAAAAATATGATAGTGAGAAGGGCACGGGCAAAACTAAAAAGTCAACAGTGGCTGTCCTTCCTCAGTGGGAAAGGTTACTATAGAATTAGGCTAGCTGATAAGAATGGGCATAATAGAGTCCCCAAAACAATGAAGAAAAGGTGTAATGCTTAACTTCCACAAGACATTCAGACTAAACTTTTACAGCGACCAACAGGTTTAAATGGCAAACAAGGAATATTTACCACCAAAGAATTATAGGGGTTGTTAATAGAACTTAGTGCCCCTAGATAAAATAAAAAAATAAAAATAAATGACCAACCAATGAGGACATTACTCAGCTTGTACCATCAGAAAAAAAATCAGGGTTAGATGATCAGTTAGCTGAGAGAAGTGAAGCCCCTCTTCCTCCCTTTGCCTCAAAAAAGATCACAGACACTTGCCAGCTTTTTTGTTGTTGTTGTGATGCAGGGTGCAGCCAGGAGGGGTCCCCAAAATAGGGATTTGGAATGGGGCCCAGAGCTCAGGGTGTCCAGGAAATATTAGAGGGACATATAAGATGTCCTCACCCTTTCCCCCACAGGTGAGAGTTGGGGGAAGGGACACATGGAGCAGGGACCATGCTGAGCTGCTAATCCACAGCATGGTCATTTAACATATCTATAGCCTTTGGCTGGTGGCTTAGATGTGTTAAATAGCTGTGGCCATGCTCTGAGCTAGGGGGATGGAAAGGACTCCCCCCAAGATGTGACTGGGGAGGAACCCCAAGTTACAGAACCCGCATGGGAGCTTGGAGAAGACTGGCTCCAGAAAATGGGGACACACCTGCTCAGACTCATGATGGCATCCCCAAAATCTTGGAATATACGGGAATGCTGGCAGGTGTAACTGATTGTAGGAGGAGTTGGAAATGGGGGTACAGAAGAGATTTGGCATGGGGATTTAAACGGAGATGCGGCAGCCATTGAGGAGAATCCACGTGCTTTCACTAGAGTCAGGAACCCCACAGCCCAATGAGGGAAAAATCACCATGTGGCTTTAGCAGAGAATTGCCACTCGGCTTTGCCCGAGTGGAGAGACTCTCGCAGCTTTGCCGGAGAGGGAGATCCATGCGGTTTCACCAGAGTGCAGACCCCTGCAGCTTTGGAGAAGAGAGAAAGGACTCTTGCCAGTAGGCCATGAGAAGGTGCCACGTGGCTTTGGATTAATTAGAGATCCTGCGTGGACGGCGACACAGCTGATGGTGTCAAGAGCCTGGATCCCGGATGTGTGCTTCTCTACCTTGCAATTATGGTGCCCTGAATTAGGGCAGAGGGAGATAGGAAGCACTGTGGGTGTCTGTGGGTATCCTAAAGGACTTTGATATTTTAATGAAGATATTAAATCGCTACTTTAACTCTGTATAACATTAAATAAACATTTCCTTTCCTTTTCACAAATCTCTGGCTTTGAGAAGCATTTTTCCGTAAGGTAGTGGACAAAAAGGACCTTCTGTTGCTCTGTAACAGTTAATTTTTAATCTTCACCTGAGGATATGTTTATTGATTTCTTTTAGAGTGAGAGAAGGGGGGAGAGATAGAGAGGAAGATAGAGAGAGAGAGAGAAAGAGAGAGAAAAGGAGAGAGAGAAGCATCTCTATGAGAAGCATAGATCGGTTCTTCCCATATGTGCCCCAACTAGGGATCCAACTTGCAACTTAATGTATGTGCTTTGACTGGGAATTGAACCTGCAACCTTTTGACATATGGGACAACACTCCAACCAACTGAGCCATCCAACCAGGGCACACTTGCCAGTATGTAGACACAGAAACCGTTACCTAAATATATACCTGGACCCCTTAAGAAAGTACCCTGCAACATGGCAGAAAGTAATATGATAATAATTCTATAATTGCTTCCCAAAAGGTCCCCACAGTCGTCTACTTAGATAAAGGTACACTGGTAGATAGGGAATATTCAAGCATATTGAAAAAAATTTAGATTAAGGTAGACATGGATACCCCTTTAATTTGACGGATCATTATGTCCCTCTCCTTACCCCTGCCTGACCAGTTATGAAAGTAGGAATATGTGATGGTCAGGTAAAAAAGGAAAAAAGGAGTCCTTTTTAGGATCAAGATTATTCTGGATATTCTTGATTGAGTCTACAGACCTACCTAATTTTAATTTTCCTGTTCCCTAAATGTATAATTGGGATTAGCATGTGTAATCCTTTGTGTAAGCCACACATTGGGTCCTAGACATGCAGGCCAACAGCTTGCCAGATGGCAGTCATTAAAACCATCCCTTATCCCAGTCAAGATAATAATTCAAATATGATATCACATACCAGGGTTATGGGAAGGATTAAATTCATTCTTAAGGATATAAAGTATATAGGGGTAGTTATTTCCATTTAATTCAACAGCCAAACTGACCTACCTGAGAAAAAAGTGGCTGGTTCATGCCATGTATTCTGACAGACCTTGCAGTGCAGAGGTGCAGCGGTGGTGGGACAAAATATTTTATGGGCTTTATGGGGAGTGCTAGTGGGAGAATGACAATAATGGACTCCGGGGTGCTGGAGCAAGGTCATACAGTCTGCGATGTGAATTATAGGCCTTTCAATAAAAATTCCTAGCATGATTTTAATGGGGAAGGGGTGCCTGATGATGGGAAAGCAAGTGACTCTAAGACAGAAAAATCTCCAAGAGCTTGCTTGGTCCTTTCAGACGTGCCAAATCTTAAGATTTTCAGGTCCATCCATCAGCAACTGATCACATTAAGTTGTACCTCTTTGATCAGAAGTGATTAGTGCTAGAGATCACAAGCAAGCTGTATGAACAAATAGCTCAAATGCAGGTGTCATCCACCACGGTCACACTGATACTCCACTCTTAGGTCACACCTCTGGCATTTAAAGAATCCTGTTTAAACAGGGATTTAGGAAGCAAATACTGAAGCTTTCTTTATGCATGTGCCAAATATGGGTGTCATCTTCACTGCAGCTTTTTTTTGTAGCAGACTTAAAAAATAAGATGAAGAATATTTTTCCCAATAAACAGCTTCATGCTGTCACCCTAACCATGTACTTTGTTGTAAAGTGGTCTCAAGTTAGAATATAGATGGTCTTATAGGCAGTGGCAAATGGCTTGGCTGGCTGGGCAGGACCTTGGGAAAGAATGTTTGAAATGGGTCCATGGTATGTATAGGTATGCGTGTGTACACACACACATGCACACACACACACACACACACACACATACCAGACATAAAGGAGTGGGCACAAAGTGTGAAGACTTTTGTACTGATGCACATCATAAAGCATGCATTATCCGTGGCAGGTGTGGCTTAGTGGATTGAATGCCAGCCTATGAACCAAAGGGCCGCTGCTTCCATTCCTGGTCTAGGGCACTGCCTGGGTTGCAGGCTAGATCCCCAGTGCGGGGAACAAGATACACACACATTGATGTTTCTCTCCCTCTCTTTCTCCCTCCATACGCTCTCTCTAAAAATAAATAAAATATTTAAAAATAAAAAATAAAGCATGCCTTATAGAAAGACTCAGCTAGTTGATGTCAGGGAGCCTCAATCATCAGCCACACTATGCATCCTCCATGCCAGTGCTGGGACCAACAACATGAGCTTCCACTTAGTGAGGATCATTGATACACTTGTGATACTACATATTCAATCTGCCAAAAATAGAGGCCAATGCCTAGTCCCTGATATGACACTCTACCTCAGGAAGAGCAGCTGGTCACTTCTTGAAAAATTATACATTGGAGTCCTTTGATCTTGAAAGGGACACATATTTAGTTTAACAGGAAGAGGAAAATAGTGAAGGTATGGGTTTTCTCATCTGCTGGGCCTCAGCCAGCACTATGATCTGAGGGCTTGTGGACCGACCTGTTGATTCATTACGGGCTTTAAATCCCATGCAATACAAGGTGGGGGGAAGTAAATTTACAGTTGTTTGTATGGAAAATAATGCAACAATTATTAAATAACAATACAAGAACAAACTGTTTTGCATACTGAGAATTGTAAACCTACTTTCCCCCCACTCTTTATTGTATTAGACCAAAGGAACAGATTTATATCCAAGGAGGTATGGGAGTGAGCCAGATTACATGAGATCTACTGGTTGTATGTATCAAATAATGTACTACCCCCTTTTTGTCAGCCTGATACAGCACTGGGATCATCTCTTAAACATGAATTAAAGTGTCAGCTTGAAGATGGTGTTATATAAGGATTAGACCCATCCTTAGGATACAGTATATACATTCAATCAAAACCTTTATATGCTGTTATGTCTCTGAGGGAAGAATACTTGGATCCCTATAATTCTGTCTCTGCAAAGCTAGAGGCCCAGGTCTCCACATTTGGCATTCTTTCATTGGAGAATTCAATAAAAGACTTATTGGCTGCTCAGATGAGCTATTACATTCCAGAGCCCCTTGCAGGGTTATCCTGTAATGTAGTTGCAGGCTAGAGATGTTGATCTCTTATAAATATCTCACATGCCAAATTCCATCCAAATCTCTGTTGCTGGAAAACTCAGCTGGCAATAAGCAGTGTTAAAATATAATTGCTAAACCACGTGTAGAATGTGTATTAAAGCTTTCTTTACAGATGCACTTCATGGAGATGCACATTTGGTATCTCTTTAACTTTTACAATAACTCCCTGTTTGCTGCTTTCCTGGCCTAATAAGAAGTGGTAGAAGTGGCAATTTAGTGCATCTTAAAAGAATAGTAGTAGACATGACAAATTTCTATATAAGACACATAACTAGCATCTACTAAGTTGACACTTGACTATCCTTGAAAATCTTGTTTATACTATTTATGTATTATTTACTGCTTAATACATTAATAACATATCAGGAAGATAAGAAATGTTGGGACATCATTTCCTTAAAATTACTCCATGGAAGGATGAAAGGGAAGTGAAGAGGAGAAAACATAATGTATGCATGGAAATATATTTGGATGAAAAAATCAAACATTCATATACTCTGTGTGTCATTTATTTTTTAAAAATATATTTTATTGATTATTCTATTACAATTGTCCCATTTTCTCTCCTTTATTCCCCTCTACCCTTCACACCCCCTGCCACCCACATTCCCCCCCTTAAGTTCACGTCCATGGGTCATACATATGTGTTCTTTGGCTTCCACATCTCCTGTACTATTCTTAACCTCTCCCTGTCTATCTACCATTTGTGCTACTTATTCTCTGTACCTTCCCCCTTCTCTCCCCCGCCCCACTGATAACCCTCTAAGTGGTCTCTATTGTTGTGATTTTCTTCCTGTTCTAGTGTTTGCTTAGTTTTTTTTTTTTTTTTTAGGTTCAGTTGTTAATAGCTGTGGGTTTGTTCTCATTTTACTGTTCATATTTTTATCTTCTTTTTCTTAGTTAAGTCCCTTTAACATTTCATGTAATAAAGGCTTAGGGATGATGAACTCCTTTAATTTGACCTTATCTGGGAAGCACTTTATCTGCCCTTCCATTCTAAATGAAAGCTTTGCTGGATACAGTAATCTTGGATGTACATCCTTGCCTGTCATGACTTGGAATACTTCTTTCCAGCCCCTTCTTGCCTGTAAGGTCTCTTTTGAGAAATCAGCTGACAGTCTTATGGACACTCCCTTGTAGGTGACTGTCTCCTTTTCTCTTGCTGCTGTTAAGATTATCTCCTTATCTTGAGTAGTGTAATTATGATTTGCCTTGGTGTGTTCCTTCTTGGGTCCAAATTCTTACAGGCTCTCTGAGCTTCCTGGACTTCCTGGAAGTCTATTTCCTTTGCCAGATTGGGAAGTTCTCTTTCATTATTTGTTCAAATAAGTGTTCCACTTGTTGCTCTTCTTCTTCCCCTTCTGGCATCCCTATGATTCAGATGTTGGAATGTTTAAAGTTGTCCTGGAGGTTCCTAAGCCTCTCCTCATTTTTTAAAAGATTTTATTTATTTTATCTTTAGAGGGGAAGGGAAGGAGAGAGGGAGAGAAATATCCATGTGTGGTTGCCTTTTGTGTGTCCTCTGCCGGGAACTGGCCTGCAGACCAAGCATGTGCCCTGACTGGGTATCGAACCGCGATCCTTTGGTTCGCAGGCCTGAGCCCAATCCACCGAACTACACCAGCCAGGTCTCCTCATTTTTTTTTTTTTTTTTGAATTCTTGTTTCTTCATTCTGTTCTGGTTGAATATTTCTTTCTTCCTTCTTGTCCACACCATTGATTTGAGTCCCGGTTTCCTTCCTATCACTATTTGTTCCCTGTACATTTTCCTTTATTTCACTTAGCATAGCCTTCATTTTTTCATCTAATTTGCAACCATATTAACCAATTCAGTGAGCATCCTGATTATTAGTATTTTGAACTGTGCATCTGATAGGTTGGCTATTGCTTTGTTGCTTAGTTGTATTTTTTATGGAGCTTTGATCTGTTCTTTTGCTTGGGCCATTTTTTTTTTTGTCCTGGCATGCCCATTATGTAGTAAGGGGCAGAGCCTTAGGTGTTCACCAGGGCAGGACAACGCAGGTGGCTGCATTGTGACACTGTATTTGGGGAGGGATCTGAGAGGAAATAATGCCACTTGCTCTGCTTTCTGCCAGTTTTCAGTCACTTCCCCAGCTACCCACAATAAAGTTGGGTCCTTCTGGTGCTGATTCCTGGGTGGGTGGTGGGTTTGTTTACATTCTAGGACCCTGTGGGTTTCTCCAAGGAGCTCTCCTGTGAGTCTGGGCATTTCCCCTGCTACTGTCTCACTCCCCACAAATGTTTTCAATCAGACGTTTAAGGCTTTATTTCCCTGTACTGGAGCCCTGGGTTGCACAGTCTGCCTCACTTCACAGTTGTTCCTCTCGGTTTATCTGCATGCAAATGCGGGACCTCCCAATCTGATATCCTCCAGCCTCACCAGGTCTGCCAGCTACCGCCTTGCCCACCAGCTGCATCCTTGCCCACCCAGTCCTCCAGCCACCACCTTGCCGGAGTCCTCTCTGCGTGTTTCCCTATCTCTGCCCCTTCTACTGCTCTGGATGAAGGTTTCTTCTTTAAATCCTTGGTTGTTGGAGTTCCATACAGTTCAATTTTCTGTCAGTTCTGATTTTTTTTTGTTTTTAAATTTGTTGTTGTCCTTCTTTCGGTTGTATGAGGAGGCAAAGTCTACCCTGCCTCCATCTTGGCCAGAAGTCTCAAAATATCTATGTGTCATTTATTGATGTTTACTACCTTGTGTAGTTCTGTGGATGAAGAATGAAATTTGAAATTTCTGGAGAAAATAACAATTCTTACGTTCCAAGTTATGCTTCCAGTTCAGTTTAACATTAATCATTCACTAACCTTAGTATGTCTTGTATTCTTTATCAAAACTTATAACAATGTAAAACCTAGTACCTACTCTAACATGGTTGTTTTGTTCTTTAAAACTGCTATCATTTTAGCAATGAACTCTATAATACAGATGCTAAAAGCTAGAGTTTAAAAGCTGAGTATTATAACCACAAAACTTGAACTAAAAAGTATTACGTTTCATATGGTGTCTTTCTATGAAGATATAGATTCATCTATAAAACATGTGCACTAAACAGTAAATTCACAAAATACCTCTGAGGCAACAGTCTCTTTAAGCCCAGTTTTTGCACATGTGGTATAATCTTTAATAGCAGGAATGTAATAACAACAATTGCTACCATAACTTTTTGAAAGGGTCTCATGTGAGGTTTGAATATAATTTATTCTCAATTAATTATTGATAATTACATTCTTAAAGGTTAGAGAAATAAAGCTAAGAGAATTTAGGTAACTTATCCAGGCTCTCAAAGCCAGACAGTAGAAAAGCTGGAAGTAAATCTTACGCCTGTGGCTCCGCTTAACATATAAACACATCCATGAATGAAGCAAGTTCTTCCAAAGGGCTGGAAAATGGAGAAGATGAAAAAATCATCTCCTGAATAATTAGCAGAAACAAGTTCAGAATCTCTATGCCAAAATCTATGTCAAGTTTATTTCACATCACATCACCTCAGATACATGTAACGTCAAGTTATGTCCAATCTACAACACATCACACCACGTGACATCTTGTTTATGTCATGGCAGATCTCTGTCACATTACATCAGGGATACCTCACATCTAGTACAAGTGACATGTGAGTTTACCTCTAGATCCTGTTTACTGGTATCTCTCTTTCTATGTAGGCACACCTCAGTTTCACTGTGCTTGCTTCACTTTATTGAGCTACGTAGATGTTTCTTTTTTTAAATTAAGGCAATACCCTGCACCAGCACATGATGACTCAATTATTGTGATACCTGCTTTATTGTGGGGGTCTGGAACCAGACCTGCAATATCTTAGGGGTATGGCCATGATAAGGTATAGACAAAAATATCTTATCAGTTATGAGGGAGATATTTTATTTGAGACAATTTGTAGAAATCATTTTCAGGTAAAACTTATTGTTAGGAGAATAGTGTCTTGTAACTATATAGCATATACTTGGATTTTTCTAATATTAAGTAGAAAAAGAAAGAGCTAGAAAATATGATATAAAATTTGAAAATCATAGTCCTGAAGGAGACTCAACTGGAATCAACCGGCAAGTTTGAGGGTGTTTGTTGTCAGTAGGTATAAACACCATAATACCAGCTAAGAGAATGATTGCTTGGCACTGTGAGAAACAGCAACAAACTTCACTGCAGAGGTCAAACAGACCAGCTAGTGAGAGGTGAAATCTGGGGGCAGTCGGTGTGATCTATTCTCTGACTGTGTGACCTATACACTTATGTAGGAAGACTGCTTTGTAAGTACCAGAGAGACTGTTCTGGAAACTTTCACAATTTGCCCTATGTGTGTGTTTTTACCTTAGTAAACCAATATTTATAAAGGAGAATGCTGATTTGCCTTTATAATCCTTATTTTGACTTATCACATCTAGTATTACAAGAAGCTACTCTGTGTTGTGTTAAATAACTAAAAAATCTTGAAAAAACCAAAGTTTACATTATTTACCTTCTCAGGACTTATACTGACTATACAAGATAAACTTAAACAAATCTTCCAACAAAATAGTGTCTGAAAATGCCTTCATTGTTGCTGTGATTGGTTCAAAAGTGACTAAACAAAGGAAACAATGATAATGATAAATGGTATTTTATTAGTTAAAATACCTTAATTATTTACTTAATAAAGGTATTTTATTAAATAAAGGCATCATAAGATCTTAAAATAATTTCATAAAGTTATATGGTATCACCTCATGCTTAAAGATGAGGAAATAGATTCAGAAAGGATAAGTGATTTTCTCATAAGACTTATAGATTCTATTGCATTCTGCCCTTCTCTTTTTGAAGAAAAAATAATTAGCAAAAAATATAGTCTTTTCATTATGAAACAATAATCAAGAAAGAAAGAAAATGCTTCTCATAGTAACAGGACTCATTTCTTTTTGAAAATGAGCCATTTTAAATTTAAACAAAAATGACTTCAGTTCACTTTGGAGTCAGCTGGTATGAAGGGCCACGTGGTAAAGATATCAAGCCCTGAAATAGCCTCTGATACTGCTCAACCAACCTGTAATGTGTCTTGCAGCTCAAGCTGCTCTTGGAAACCACGGATGGTGCAGTGCTGCTGCCCCTGCACTTCTTTTGTGGTCACATAATGCCCATTCACATTGATCAATGTTCAGGGTACCAGGAAACTAAGAGCCATTTTTCTCTGTTTCCTCAATTTTCAGTGCCTTTGTAATCATAGACTTTTAGCAGCATGTTCACAATATAAAGGAGATATTTTACACAGAGATAGGAAAGTTGCAGGGAAGCCCTGTGTATTGTGGGGAATCTCTGTGTGCGGAGCCACGTGACTCATGGCTCTGGGCACATCCTGCTTGGATCCACCTCAGGGCTGTAGGCCATAGGAAGACAACTACCACTGGCTGTGTGTATATGACATTGGCTGTATGACAGCAATGCCTTCCAGCTGAGCAGTTTCTTTTCCGGCATTCACAAGATACAATTAGCAGAGTTATAAGGAAGCAACTTGAAATCCACCAAAATAGGTCAGTAACCTCATTTTTTGTGGAGTAATAACCACAGGATATATCTGAAGCAGACACCGGCCAGCAGTGT
The DNA here is from genome assembly GCA_004027475.1 of Anoura caudifer. Taxonomy (NCBI): domain Eukaryota; kingdom Metazoa; phylum Chordata; class Mammalia; order Chiroptera; family Phyllostomidae; genus Anoura; species Anoura caudifer. Next base: position 396,667 of record PVKU01000285.1, on the reverse strand, counting down.
CCGCATCGTTATGGATGAAATAAAACATACACACAGACTACCCAGTCTGGTGGAGGAAATAGGACGACATCGTTGCCCTAGGTTTTACTCTCAAGGGGAACAAAAGCTGTGGCTTCTACCATGACAGGCCTTTATTCTATATCTCTCCTCACATTACAAGATGGTTTTCCTTCACTATCCCCAGATTACCACAAAGGAGCCAATGCCCCTCATTACATCACAGAAGAAGGATATTAGCAAATGAAAAGGCAAGTGGTTGAGCCAGTCACACTGGTCCCAAGGTTTAGCACTTGCAGAATGAGGGAGTTTTAGCAAAGAGCAAGGCTCAAAATGGCCTAGGTATATTGCAAATCTGATTACCCAGGAGAGAACCTATCTGTGGGTGTGGGTCCTGTGCATCTCTGAGTGTGAGCTGGGTCCACGCCATGCAGAAGGGTCTGCCACATATATCTTTAGAGCAAGAAACTAATATGAAACTTATACAAATGTATCCCTTCACTCCAAAGTTTTGACATAGTTCTGTAAAATGTCGTTATATAAAAATAGGTCTCAGATAAAACAGGAGTGATTTCTGATTGAGATATGTTTCCACATACAATTTTCTAAAGTCATATATTCCCTTGTCAAGCTAATAACTTGGAGTAGCCCAGGGTATTAATACAAACTACAGGTTTTAGGTTATAATATGCCTATGTCTTCCCTATTTCCTCAACTTGCACTTTACCGTAACATTTTTATATGAATAATAACACATAGATTAATTTTCTTAGATAGACTAAATCATATATAAAATATGCTTAGTGATAATCTTTAAAAGGATGCAAACAGAACATTACCCCTTAACAAATATAAACAAAACTTCACCCCTAATGCAAAACACTGCCACTTCACTTATTTTTTGATGATTCTCCTGTCTTTGATATTTGAACTCATTCCTGAATTCAAAATTTTTACCCTGAATTTTTGGCTTGAAAATGTCAAATTCTTACTGGCTAAAATGCAAGTTCTGTTTTGAAGCAGAAGCACTTGAAGCTCTTTTCAAACCTTGACACACAAGAGATGAGCAAGAAGCTAGAGTAAAAGAGACAAATGGAGAGAGTACAGGTGTGCTTTTTTCATCACATTTCCAGAAAAACTGCAATTTTTCTTCACTCATCCTTCCTTCATTTAACTTTTTTTTAAAGTAGTGCAACATATGTTATGGCTAATCATATATAAACCACAGGGAGAGTAAATACTGTCAAAATAATTAATGGTTTAACTCACTCTGAGTATTTTCAACATTAATAACCAAAATGGGACTTTTGTGTTAGTGCAAAGAGGAACATATGTTGTTTATTGTATTTTTGTCTCTAAAAAATGAAAATGATGTGCCTGCTCATTTTCCCTAGGTTCAGGTCAGTGAGTGTCTTGATTAGAAGCAGGACAGTGGATGCAGTCGAGCGCCTGTGCTCCAGCCCGGGGGCCTTCGAACCACACCTTGTCTGCCTATATTTGCAAGGTTGTCCGGGGTAGTATAAGGGATTTCAGATATAAGTAATAATGTTCTTGATCAAACAACCAAAGAAAACGAACAATCAAAGCATCCTTTGCCCATGTTTACAGGTTTGTATCAAGAGTCCTCTTCCAAAAGATTCAACATAAAATTGTAAAATGATTTTTTATTATTTAAATCTCCTTTCTGTTCACAGTCTTTATAGAATGGCTATCTAACACTATAAAACATGTTTTTACTCTCCACATATATGTAAACTGCAGTTTACCCATTACAGTCACCTTTTGTTCATTTTGTCTGTTTAGATTTTTGTTGATGTTGTTGTTGTTCCATGATAAAGTAGGGCTCTAGTATTTTCATTTAGTCTCATGGATACCTTTTCGAACACATTAAATACCAGGACTGGACAAGGCACATTCAGAAACTGCTCAGTTTTACTGAGCATTTTTATTCCTTTAGGGAACACAAGTTAGTGTATAAAAATAAGAGTATAAGAGTATTCAAAGATCTGTCTATTTATTCTGAGTTCAAGGCTGACTACTCTGAGTTTTTACTGATCATATGATACTATAAAATGTAAAACAGCATCAAATGTTTACCTAAACATTTTAAATTAAAAGTATCTTTTAATATCTTCACCCCAATACTGACAATATGTTGACTCTTAAGGTCACTTACCTATAACTAATAATAAATAATTTTCTCTGGAACTCAAACAAGAACAAATAGATAGCCATAAGTTTATAAAGGAAGATGTATTTAATTAAATCAATTAATTTATTATTATTTTATTGTTGTTCAAGTACAATTGTCTGGATTTCCCCCAACCACTCCCCTCCCATCCCAGCCATCCCCACCTCCCTCCCATGATTCCCCTCCCTTGGTTTTGCCCATGTGACCTTCATGGTTGTTGCTGTAAACCCTTCCTCCCTTCCCCCCATTATCCCCTCCCACCTCATCTCTAGTTACTGTCAGATTGTTATTAATTTCATAACCTCTATATTGTCATAAATCAAATATTGATATCGCACACATGAAAAAGGCTATTTATCCATTACATTTGTTTGTTCTTTTTATTTGCTGATGGTACTGTTGATGATGTGTGATAGGTACAATCACCATCATAATAATGGTATAATTAAGCAGTTTCTATATGGTAATTCTGCTTGAAATACTATCACAATGTGTTAAGGTAAAAGGTTAATATATAGGAAAGAAGTTTTCTTAAAATGACTTTAGAATGTATAGCATCTGTTAAAAATACTTATAAAAAGTAAATATGCCTCCTGGAGGTATACAATGGTGATTGTATCTATCACACATCATCAACAGTACCATCAGCAAACAAAAAGAACAAATAAATGTAATAACTAAATAGCCTTTTTCATGTGTACGATATCAATATTCAATTTATAACAATATAGAATTTATGTACACATATATTCTACATGTGTGGCTACTATGTCCCAGGCTTTTGTTTCATGACCATTTGCCACCTTACTGAAACCATTTCTTAGATGGATTTATTATCTTCCCTATTTGTAGATGAGGTTATAAGGATTCATACAGCAAAATGACTTGCTGAATGCCTGACGTCCAAACTGTATTGGCTGGAATTCTTAACCTTATCTGAGTCCCTACGTAGCTGCAACCTTTTACACTCTTCATCCTACTGTTTTTGCATTGCTTTTGATTTTTATTTTGAAGAAATAAGCAACATTTTAAAACACTTGAAATATTCCAGCAATATACCCAGGCTATGAGACTGTCACTTCTGTACATTAACATGATTAGCCATAAATATGTTACACTGCTTAAGCACCACATAAATCATTCTTTTTACATCTTTTTGACAATAGGTGCACATTATCTATAGTCAGTGAAAAAGCAAAGGGTGGGAGAAAGATTTTGAGAAAAAAATAAGTACAAGAGTATTTAAGCTAGCACACATTATTCAACTAACAAAATAAAATTATCCCCAGCTAAAAATGCCCCCCATTGTAGGAATGGGACCAGAACTGAGCACTGTTTGATAAATTCCAGTTAACTTTACTGTTATTGTTTATTAATGAAAAATGATGAAAGCAGCAAAAAAGAAACCCAACAATAACAACAAAAACAACAACAAAATCAAGGCTCCTGGAAGAAAATATTAGTCCATTGAAGACAGAGTCACTGAGCTATCACTGCAATTAGTATAACAACCGTGAAACCTTGAAGTCATCTATTTAGAATGATCACATATGAAGTAGGACCTATGTTCACTGCAGTTACACCTTGAGTGTAGTGAATGTGGTTGAGTCCCAGGAAAGTAGGATCACAACCAAACAATATCCATTTCCTAACAATATAAATAGTGTGCTACAGAGACAACTAGATTGTATGTAAATGCAGGCATAATAACATAATTACACTCATTAAATGATTGCATTCTATTTAGTTATTTGAGTTATTCTAAATTAATATGTTATTTGAAAGTTTGATTTAAAGTTCCCTGTCATTGGTGTAGGCACTGAAGCTTGCCCCAGTACCATAGGAGGGCCAGTGCTACTTGAGGTTAGTCATTTAAGAATCTTTTACAAAATGTCATCCAAAGTTAAAATATTGCTACTTATTTAAATGAAATGTTAAATGCTGTTACATTTGAATATTACAAAATCATATCATCTATGTTATTAACCCCTGCATAGTTTTTTTTAAGATTTATTTATTTATTAGAGAGGGGAAGGGACGGGGAGAGGGAGAGAGACAGAAAGAAACATCAATGTGTGGTTGCCCATCACGTGGCCCCCACTGGGGACCTGGCTGGCAACCCAGGCATGTGCCTTGACTGGGAATTGAACCTGAGACCCTTTGGTTTGCAGCCCTGCATACTTTTTTAATACTTAATAAATATATGTTTCGCTTGAAAATTTGAATTAAGTACTCCTACCACATAATGCCTAAGATTTTTTGCTTCATTACATGCCAGATGGTACTGGATCAATAATTACATTTTCTGGAGATTGACACCAAGAACTGAATGTACACTCTAGAGGAGTCATTAGAATTTAAGGTTATTAAAGAGTGGTGCTTTTTCTCATATACTGTTCTGATACAGTTTTTTCCACTTACCTTGATTAATTTTTCAAATTCTTGTGTAAATCTGAGGTCAGAAGCCTTCCTTCAATGTTTATCTGCACACCTAGAAGCACAGAAAGAAAAAATGCTACCCTAGGACCTGAAGTTATATACAACCATAATGAACTCAATTCTTATTTCAAAATTTAAGTCTACAGGTTTTATTTGTTAAAGTATGTTATTTTCAATGTATAATTTTACTTTTATTTAAATGTATTCTTGTCTTTGGAACTATTATCTCAATTTTATGTATGGCTTCTGGAACCTCAGTTAAGGATTAATCTCATAAAACTAGCAAGTGCTATATTCAACTAAATGATAAAAAAACTTGATAATAAGTGTTCTAATTCACAAGTAAAATGACCCATTAATTTCTGAGAGATCTGGAGATAGGAGATTCAACATTTGCTCAATAGTTCATTAATATTATGAAACTCATATTCTGTTTTGATCTTTTTGCTCAGCCATTATTTTGTGTGTTGACTCTGGTTCTTTTTTTTAAAAAAATAATGATTTTAGAGAGAAAGAGAGATGGAGAAAAACATTGGCTTGTTGTTCCACTTATTTATGCATTCTTTGGTTGATTCTTGCATGTGCCCTGACCAGGGATCAAACCACAACTGTGGTGTATCTGAATGATGCTCTAACCAACTGAACTACCTGGCAAGGGCTGTTGGCATTGATTCCTTGTGCTTATTGTGTATGGATACAATGTGACTTCAACAGCTCTAAGCATTATATCACCATTCAAAGAAGAAAGAATAGGAAAAGGAACCCTTAGTGATATATCTCACTACATTTTCTTATAATCAAAAGTAAATTTTACATATGTTCCTTAGCAAATTTGCTGAGTTGTCCCTATGCCTCATTGATAAAACCCGAGTCACATGGCCATTTTACTCTCAAGGGAGTTTGAGAAATTAGTTATTTGCCTTTCTCACTTCTAAAGTATAGGTGGGCAAGGGTGAAATGGAATTAGAATAGTCTTTGAATACCTCAGATTTTGTAACATTAAATTTAACTTGAAGATTATGAAATATAAAATTCTCAAGATATGAAGTTTTCTAACACATGTTAGAATAATTTCCTAATTATAAACTGCAGATCACAGAATACTTGCTTCATTTTGTTATCTAGTGATTCTGTGAGTGTTTCAAAGGTGTGTCTGTTTTCTTCCCACTAAAAAAGGAGAAGACTTACTTTAGACTTAGTCATATAATGACATATTTACACTATCAAGGTTTCTTGCTATAATTTCTAAGGGTTTAGCATAGATATTTTAACCAACAAATAGACTAGTAAATAGATTCATGTACTTAAAACCTTTTTTGGAGAGGTTGGAGGACTGTAAATTAGTGAAGTTAAACTGGGAAATAGATTTCAAAAACTAAAACTGTAACTAGCAACAAGAGAAAGGCAAGTAATTGTTGCTTTTCTTATTGCTAGTATCTTTACTTTTACCTTTCATATCCCCAAAACTTGTAACTAATAAAAATAAGGACAACAAACACTATCTTACCACTATGCTGTTCTGTCTCTTGAGCAGACTGAAGAATGTAGCTATAGACTCATTTCCGTAACCGCATTCACTATTGCCAACAGCAGTTATAGGATGTACTGTGCTTTTGTATCTCAGGGCTCAGTTGAATTGATATGCCAACTCAAGGGAGTTCAGGGAATTATTTTTTCTCTTAGGTCTGAGATAGTGAGAAGTACATAGAAGTGGCTAAGCTGGGTGCCAAAGTCCCGAGTAAGCAAAGTCAGCTTTAGAATCAAGATAAGCACAATTCATGAAGGAAAAAACAGTGAAGGAATAAAACTGTATTTCCCTTAATATGTATATCTCTCAAGGAATCTTATAATATATGAACTGACCAAATCAAACGAGTAATGATTATTTCCTGTCCTTCTGTGGTTTATTATAAGGATATTACAAGGTCAGTATGCATTTCAACAATGATATAAACAATTTTAACAATAGTGGTTTAGTATTTTTTCTGTGGGATATGAATATTCTAAAGTTCTATTAAAATAACCAGTCATTTATTAAACTGATATTTTGCATATAAGAAAAAATTTCCACTTATGCAAAATGAATTTCATCTAATTTCAACTCAGTTATTACAGTACACCTCTACTTGTTTCTACATATGAGGTTGAAAGATACTTCTGTTCATTGTTATGTGATTAGGTAACAAATGTTCATTCTTCTGCCTTGATGTTTCAGCATTACTTTTACATTTCTAGAAAGAGATTCAGAACTCCCTTCAGCACTAATGCAAAGAACGTCTTTAAAATCAGACAGCCATATAAAATTTCAAATATTCCCCAGGCTTTTATAAAATGTGATGAAAGGATTAGATCTGTCCATGCACATTGTCGTACATTTTTCTCTTGAAGAAACAAGAGTGGAAATATACAACAGGAAATATGATTAAAAGAGGAAGACAGAAATGCATTAATAGAAATGCCTGAAAAATTTTCCTTGTGCTTAATATGACATACAATATTGAGGAATTCATTTTATTAGTCATAACTCTTTTTTCAACTTTTTAAAGATTTGTATTATCTTTTAGTAAAGAAAGTTTTTATGTATAAGAATAAGCATTTGCCTCCAATCTTTTAAAATTTGAATAAATTCATCTAAAATCCAGCTACACAAACATGTTTTATTATTAATGTTTTTAAGTGTATCACTCCAGGAACAGTGTGTCATTAATAGAGAATTGAATGCTGTTCCAAAACAAAATATAAGGATACTGCAATTGAGGTAGTGAACATACAACACAATATATAGAAGGTGCACTATAGAATTGTGAACCTGAAACCTATATAATTTCATTAATCAATGTCACTCTAATAAATTTAATGTAAAAAAAAAGAATTCAAGTGAAATAAGCCAGGGGGTGAAAGACAAATACCATATGATCTCATCTATAAGTGGAACCTAATCAACAAAACAAACAAGCAAGCAAAATATAACCAGAGACAGTGAAATTAAGAACAAACTTATAGTAACCAGAGGGGAGGTGGGAGGGGATAATAGTGGCACAACGGGTAAGGCTTTTCAGGATCACGTACAAGGGACACAGGGACAAAGCTAAAGTGGGGTAGGATCATGGATGGGGAGTGGGGATGGCTGGGATGGGGGGAGTGATGGGGATAAAATGGACACAACTGTATTTGAATAACAATAAAAAAAGAATTTGGCTTCAGGTAAAAGTGCAAAACAAGGAAAACAAAACAAAGCAAAGTATGTAGAATAAATTTCAGATATTTTAATAAATTTTTGTTATATTCTAAAGTTGCTTAAGTCCAGAATACATAATAACCTCTGTTACAAAAGACGCGATTCTACATAATATTTTCTTAATAAAAGTTTGAGAAATTTTACTCAAAATTATATGTTAGTTGAATTCCAAAAATATCATTGAAAACAATATTTTTGGCTTGCTTTTAAAAAATTAACAATTTACTGCAAATATCAGAATCTATTGGAAAGAAATACTATGCAAAATTGCATGGGACATTTAAAGGCTAATATGAACATATCACCAAATTATTAATATAATTGTGTACATATGTTTATATATGTGCACAGGAATAAAAATTTAAATTTTTCTGTAATAACTGGAGGAAAATTTGGACAAATCCTAGACACAATAATTTTGGATACTTTTGATAACTGACTATATTTTTATTATTACATTCACAATTTTAAAAATGCATAATTGCTCTAGTGCTTTAAAATATCTATTTTACATTTGAATTGAAAAATGTAAGTGTAACTAAGGAAAAGGTCTTGAGTTTTTGTTCTGATTCTGCTTCTATGTAAGAGAGGTCCTTACATTTTTTAAAACACTAAATTCTAATTTATAAAATAAATTAATTCATTTGGCAAACTGTAACAGTTCCCCCTAACCCCATATATAGGAAGAAAGATTTTTATTTGGAAATTTTTAAGTAAAAAAATACTGTAGCTCTGGCTGGTGTGGCTCAGTGGATTGAGCACAAGCCCACAAACTAATGGGTCACCAGTTTGATTCCCAGCGAGGGCAAAATGCCTGGGTTGTGGGCCTGGTACCCAGTAGGGGGCACGTGAGCGGCAACCACACATCAATGTTTCTCTCCCTCTCTTTCTCCCTCCCTTCCTCTCTCTCTAAAAATAAACAAAGTCTTTAAAAGAATGCTCTAATTATGCTGTTTCTATGTGCCATATAAAAAATATCTGTGTGTAGTTAAATTATTTCAAATCTGTAGCTATAATGTAGGTAAGTTCTCAAATCTAAGTTACCTTTAGAATTTGATATTACACAAAATGCAAATAAAACACAAAACATTGACATTATTCTTCTTAGTTACTAAATATAATGATGTTATTTGGAAAGTGTCCTAAATGTGCCTATTTTCTGTGTTATCTTCTTACTGTACGTATTTATCATCACAACTTGGAGATAATTTAGAACACTTTTAAGGAATAATCTTTTTTATTTTAAGAGTGTACTTTAAGTATCCATGTCACATGGTTTGTTTAAGAACATATTCACAGTAGGACATCTTGTATTGATTATAGACCAGACTTTAACATACAGCTGTATGAAGTGTATCTGCATTGTGTCCATAACGCAAGGTACATAACAGTGTTTTTAGAATAAGAGAGTGAGACATGCTCCTATTATGTGTCATTTTTTATTGCTGTTCCACTGGATGAAACTTTTTTAAATTTTAGGAATATATGATAGATGCCATTTTAAGGATATGCTTCTTTGTCCTTGCAGGTGTTTCTTCAACCATCCATAAAATATTGTGCTGATTTAATTCTTCTTAGTGCAAGAGTTAGGCATTATCTTAAATCAGTTTGTTAACCTGATTTAGGTTGTTAGAACATAACTTGTGCAAAGAACAGGCAGTTTTTTCTTCCTTCTTCTTTTCTAGTATGTTATTTTATATAAATAACATTTATTTGAAGGTTTTATGCATAAGTAAATTCTGAATATTTTACAAGAAGTTGTTAATGATTGAACTTAGACCCTTTATGATGTGTTATTTAATTTTTAGATTAAAGAAATTACACAAAGGGTTTTTTCTCTCTTATTTAAAGTCATTTTTACAACTTTTTAATGGTCCAGCAAATTGTTTAAAAGTTAGCACTTAATAACTTTGCAATAATAAGCTACCAAATATTTTGGATTCTCCCATGGATATCAAAACAATGTGAGCAACAAAATAAATTGTATAATATTGGATGATAACCCAATATATAAAATAAATAACTTTGACTTCTTGAGTGATTGGATTAATTTCAAAATGGAGGAGACCAAACAAACCTGTCAAGGAGACCTTATTAATTACTATTATTTAAGTCTTGTAGATGCTCTGTCCTCAAGAAGAGGGATCCTAATTCATCACTTCTAAGTGTGGGTTGTGCTTAATGGAGGAGCAGAAGAAGAAGGCGGAGGAGAGGTAGGCAAAGGAGAAGGGGAAGCACTGTTCGAATCCTGTCTCATGGCTTGCACAAAAATCAATTTGAGATGACCCATAAGCCTAAACTTAAACTCAATAAAAAATAACACAAGTAAACAGGTGTAGTTTTTCATAATTTTGAGTGAGGCTAGATTTTTTAGAGAAGACAGAATACATGAACCATAAGTCGAAACATTGGGTTTTATAAAATTCAAAAATTCCTCATCAGAAAAAGAATCCATAAGATATCTAGTAAAAAATATTTGTAAGTCATATACATGACTGAGAAATTATATCCACAATATATTTTTAAAAGTAAAAATCCAAATCTTAGTAACAATAGGTGAGTAAACCAATAAAAATTGACAAAAATACATGGACACTCCTTAAAAGAAGAAAACAGAAAATCCAATAAATATGTAAAAATTATCAACATGATTAGCCAACAAGTAAATAATATATTTCCCTATGTAAGATATAATTACATAAGCACTAAAATAGCTGAAATGAAGGCAAAAGACCAAATATTCTACAGCATATGAAACAAATGGAACAAAAATTAAGAGTAAAATTGTATACTCATTTAAAATAGTTTTGCTCTTCATCTCAGTTTTCCATTTAGGATCATTTTCCTTATGGTTGAAAAATACTCTGTAGTACCTATGATATTTCCAATAGATATGAATTAATTTTAAAATTATGATAGTGTCACCATTTCATGGTCATTCTTTAAGGGCATTTTTATCTAATTAGGACAAATTATCCTTTGAGTTCTGACTTCGAAGTTACTTTCTATCAATACTTTGAAGTTATAATTAGGCTCATTACTAGTATTTTCAAGTTAGTTGTCACTACAATTTTTTATTTTTTAAGCTAATATGTATCTAAAGCTCTTATTAAGATTCTTCTCTTTAACTTTATTTTTCTGCAAAATAATTATTCATATATAATTGTGGACTTCATTTTGTTTGTATTGTGTATAGTTTTTAAAGTATAGTTTATTTCTTGATTTTTTTTAGGTTTAGATAGTTCATTCTTTTTTAAGTATGAATTCTCAGTCTCAGTTTTGGGATTGCATTAAAATACATAATCTATTTTCATTATTTACTTTATGCTTCTTCCTTATGTGATTTAAAAAAATATTCTCTTTCTCTATACTTCATTCTGGATATATATTGCAAGTACACTAATTATTTCTTCAGCTCATTCTAATCCCTTGTCGAAGTCACATATTGGTTTTTAAACATTTGTGGATTTTTACTGTCTGTTCCCTATGTTGATTTTTTCTTGTTATCTTTTCTCCTCAAATTCATAATTATTTTTTTATCTCAGACAATGTGTTTATAAATTTAATAGTAAAAAAAATCTTCAGCCAGAGATAATGTCATATTCTTACAAATAATATTTCCACATTTTTCTGCCAGGTGAATGGGGATGCTAGTAATTTGGAACCACCTTGTTCAAATTTCAATGAATGAGATGAATTGCTACTGAGCAATTCTTTAAAGGTGTGTTCCTCCATGATACTTCATCATGTTTCCTTATGCATGTATTAGAATGATAATAATAATAAAATACATTTGACCATTCTTTTCATATTCTAAGCACACTTTTCAGTGCTAGAAATAATAATTTATTTAACCCTAAGAACAATCCTATGAGGTAGGTATATTTTTGTCAACATTTTACAAAGAATTAATTAAGACAGAAGAAAATCAAATAATTTGCGTAAGATTAATAGTAATTATTAAAAACCACTATTCAACTGCAAATCCCCTTTTCTTAACACTGTTTATACAAATGAGCTTTCCCATGAAAGACAGTTGTCCTCTTTAGCAACTAATAACTTTGTGAGAATCAATTCAAGAAATTACTGTTTTCTGGAACACTTACATTTTTAGTTAAGATCACCATGGGAGGAACATAGAAGCATTTATCTATAACTACTAGTGATCTTATGAAAGTTGCACAACTTACTAAGTCAAGCAATGCCCATCTGACCTCTAATGCCCCTTCCAACTCACAAAATTATTGTAATTTTTAAATTTAGGACTCTTGAAGGGAAATAATTATTTGGGAAAGATTTTGGGGGCACTTAATAATAATTCATTATATATATATAGCTAATACTTCTCATGTAATATATTTTGTGACAGCAAATCTTTGGAATCATTTATATAGATTCTTACATTTAATCATTTAAGCAAATCTATAGTCAATATTATTTCCATTTGGATAAATGATAAACCTAAAAGTAAACATTGTATGATTTATCCACATTCCATAGTAAAGATATGCAGCATTAAATTTATTTACTTTAAACAGCATTTTAACCACAACAGTGTACCACCTACAAGATACAGACAGGTAGGTCACTAAATATTCTGATGACACAGATGACAGTTTCTTGTAACAGCATTTTGGTCAGTAATTGGCATGAAATAAAGCAATCTTTTCATCTTGACAGATTTACTTTTCTTTTAGTACTATGGACCCAGTATTCAATTAACTAGGATACTTTCTTGTCAATTAAGCATTAAAAATAGAATATAGGCTGTAATTGAGATGTCTCTCTCTAGGTTAAAAACAAGCAGCTCAAAATTTGACAAATATTGGGTTCTGGCCAAGATGGAATTGCAGGTAGGTTCACTTTGGTCCCTTGCTCAACCAAAAGAAGGATAATAACAAAATTTTTTAAAAAAGCAAAACAAAACAGCCAGAACTGCTTAGGAAATCAAACTGTGTGGGTCTGACAACAAAAGAGTTAAAGAAGAAATATTCATCCACACTGATGCACCCAAAGAAATGCAGCTCAAATGAAAGAATGGATCAAAACTCCAGAAACAGAAAGAAGTAATGAAATGATAGCCAACCTATCAGATGCAAAGTTCAAAACACTGGTAATCAGGATGCTCATAGAAATTATTGAGTATGGTTGCAAAATAGAGGAAGAAGTGAAGGTTATCCAAAGTGAAATAAAGGAAAATATACAGGGAACCAAGAGTGAAGGGAAGGAAACTGGGAGTCAAATCAATGATTTGGAACAACAGGACAAAATAAACATCTAACCAGAATAAAATGAAGAAACAATAATTAAAAAATGAGAAGAGTCTGAGAGCTGTCTGGGAAGCTTTCAACATTTCAATATCTGGATTACAGGGTTATCAGAAGGAAAAGAGGAACAACAAGAGATTGAAAACTTATGTGAAGAAATAATGAAGCAAAACTCCCCCAATCTGATGAAGTAAATAGACTTCTAGGAAGTCCAGGAAGCTCAGAGAGTCCCAAAGAAGCTTGACCCAAGAAAGACAAACCAAGACCTATCATCATTACACTACCCAAGATCAAAGATAAGGAGACAACCTTAAAGGCAACAAGAGAAAAGGGGACAGATGCCTACAAAGGATTTCCCATTAGACTATCAGCTGGTTTCTCAAGAGAAACCTTGCAGGCAAGAAGGGACTGGAAAGAAGTATTGAAAGTCATGAAAGCTAAGGACCTACATCCAAGATTACTCTATCCAGAAAGCTATCATTTAGAATGGAAGGTCAAAAGAAGTTCTTTCCAGATAAGGTAAAATTAAAGGACTTCATCATCACCAAGCCCTTATTATATGAAATGTTAAAGGGATTTGTCTAAGAAAAAAGATAGAAAATATGAACAGTAAACTGACAACAAACTCACAACTATCAACAACTGAACTTAAAAAAAAAACTAAGCAAACAACTAGTACAGGAACAGAATCATAGCAATGGAAATCACATGGAGGGTTATCAGCAGGGAGCACGAGGGGAGAATGGGGGGAAAGTTACAGGGAATAAGTAGCATAATCAGTAGGCACAAATAGGAGGAGGTTAAAAATAGTATAGGAATGGAAAAGCCAAGGAACTTATATGTATGACCTATGGGTATGAGCTAAAGGGAGGAGAAATGATGATGGGAGGGGACATGCAGTGTGGAGTGGGATAAAGGGGAGAAAAAATGGGACAACTGTAACAGCATAATCAATAAAATAGAGTTAAGAAATTTAACAAATGTACATGTTTCTTTGCAATGAGAAAGCAATAATATTTCTTTCATAATCTATTACAATCTCAATTCTAGTATATCAGAAACTTTTAAAAAATCAAGAAAAGCTGTTTCCAATGAAGTCATAAATGTATACATGTTTAAATTTAATATTTAAATTTTGTCATGAAATAACTGAGAAAGAATGCCTATTAACACTTATGCTTTGCTTTATTTTTCAGGAGTAGATATTTTTTGAAAGATTTTATTTATTTATTTTTAGAGAGAGGGGAAGGGAGGGAGAAACAGAGGGGAAGAAATAGCAATGTGTGGTTGCCTCTCTGGTGGCCCCCACTGGGGACCTGCCTGCAACACAGGCATGTGCCCTTACTGGGATTCGAACTGGCAACCCTTTGGTTCTCAGCCCCCATTCAATCTACTGAGCTACACCAGCCAAGGCATGAGTAGATTTTTTTTTTTAATATAAAGTCCTGATATGGGCTTAAATATTTATTAATTGTCATATCCCCCAATAAGGATTTTATACTATAACTATTAGAATGGTTATACAAATGGAAATAGTTTCATTTAGTAATCCCTATAAATCATATTTTAAATATTCCTGATTATAGTATAATATAGTTAGATTCATTTATGCATATCCACTATTTTTTTTCAGTAAACACTTAATAATAATGCATTGTATCTATTCAATAATTGTTACCCACTTTCTTCATGAATAGAAATAATCTTTATTCATGTCAAATAGTCAATAGTTCATTTTTTGTAAGATGACACCTATGACAAAGAAAAAAGACTGAGAAGTAGTATTCAGTCTATAAATGTGATAAAGAGATGAGAGAAAAACTTGCCAGATATTATGATTATGTATCTTCCTAAAAGATTCTATTAAAGATCTGCCATTTTATTGTCTGCACTCTATGTAATTCAGTGGAAATTATAGCCATTTAACTTCTCAAAACCAGTATATTAGGGTATGGGGCAATAAATGAGAGGTTAGAAATTTCTAGAAATCAGATTAAAATGAAATCATTGACTTGTTCTTAAGAGTTGACCATTGACCACCTTTTAGAAAGCTTATAATAAAGCAATCTAAAAGAAGAACATCTTTTGCATATGACTTCCCAATAATCCTGGCAACATTTATTTAAGAGGATTTTTTTCCAATATAGTATTTGGCTTCTTTGTTAAAAATTACTTGCCCATTTACATAGGGTTTATTTCTGGACTCTCAATTCTGTTCCATTTGTCTGTGTGTCTGTCCCCCCCACCCCAATACCATGCTGTTTTGATTATCATCACTTTGTAGTATAATTTGAAGTCAGGGAGTGTGATACCTCCAGCTTTGTTCTTTTTTTCTCAGGATTGCTTCAGCTTTTCACAGTCTTTTTGTGTACCATACAAATCTGATGACTTTTTTGTTTTATTTATTTAAAAATGCCATTGAGATTTTCTTTTCCTCTTCTTGCATACAGTCTTATTGTTACAAAAATAACTATTAATTACATGAATGAATACTTACTATATGGTAGATTTTGTACTACATATTATATCTTTTTTCCTGTTTTTTAAATTTAATTGTTGCTCAAGTATAGTTGTCTCCATTTTATCCCCACCACTCCCCCCTACCCCAGGTATCTCCACTCCCCATCCTCAATTCTGCCTCTCTTTCATTTTGTCCATGTGTCCTTTATATATGTTCCTGAAACCCTTCCCCCATTCCTTCCATTATCCCCTCCCCCATCCCCTCTGGTTACTGTGAGTTTGTTCTTAATTTCAATGTCTCTGGTTATATTTTATTTGCTTGTTTGGTTTGTTGATTAGGTTCCACTTATAGATGCGTGATTTTGATGGGATTGCATTAAATCTATGTATTGCTATGGATAACATGGATATTTTAACTATGATGATTCTTCCAATCAATGAACACAAAAGATCTTTGCATTTAATTGTGTTTTTTCAAACTCTATAATGATGCTTTGTAACTTTCTGTATATAAACCCTTCACATCCTTTGCTAAGTTTTTCCTAATTATTTTATTATTTTTGTCAAAATTGCAAAATGGACCTCAAGAATATCATGTCAAGTGAAAGGAGTCAGATAAAGAAAGCTAAGAACTATATAATTTCACTGGTGTTTGAGATATAAAAATGAAAGGAGCAAGTTAACAATCAAAAACAAACAAACAAAAACTCATAGACACAGACAACAGCATGGTGGTTACCAGAGCGAAGTGGGGTAAAGGGGGTTAAATATATGGTGACAGAAGTTGGTGTGACTTTGGGTGGTGTGCATGCAATGTAACATGCAAATCATATGTCATAGAAATGAACACTTGAATCTTATATGATCTATTTGCCCATGATGCCCCAGTAAATTTAATTAGAAAAGAACTTCAGTGGAACACCAATAAACTTTCTAAGCTCAAACATTTATTTACCAAATAATTTAAGTGTCTGATGAAAAGATATTTTTGCACTAATGAAAAAATTACCTAATGATGAAAAATAAAATAGAGATGACTTCAATTTTTTAAGAATGCATTTTGTAAGAAGCTATCATAATTCTGACACTATAATTGCTATTAATTGTTTCTCATCAAAAACTTTGGTAATTTAGTTTTCTTTATTAACTTTTCAAACACAGTTATAAAAATGACTTTAAAACATTTGAAATAATTACTTTTTGTTTTATTTAGGAAAATGAAGGTTTAAAGTCATAATTTCTCTAGAATGATTTAGTTACATCAATGCAAATCTACTAATGCAAGTCTTCTTTTATAGTTATAGAAAAATGAACTACCAACATTAGAACAAAATTTTTAATGTGCATCTGAATTACAATACTATTATTTCTTTTAAGTGTGTTTATATTAAGTATTTATTTTTCATTAGTGTAGAATGTCTCCCAGCTATGTCCAATACTCTGTAATAAAATAGGCCAAACACCAGATAAAATCCAAAGGCAATTCATCCTATGTTTTTATAGATTTAATTTAAAGCAAAAGATTTAACTCAAATAACAATGACTACACAATAAACACATATAATAAATTTACGGGAGTATTAAGCAAAATTTTAACATCATGATGGTTTTTATTTTCTGCCATAGGAATTTTGTTAATTTCTATGAAATAGTAAATATCTGATTAAAATATAAAATTCAGGTAATAGATATTTGATGGAACAATGATAAGAATCAATATTATACTAATCAAGGATACCTTATATACATTTTGAATTTTTAATAGAAAATCAATTTTTAAAGATTTTATTTATTTATTTTAAGAGAGGGGAAGGGAGGGAGAAAGAGAGGGAGAGAAACATCAATGTGTGGTTGCCTCTTGTGCACCCCCTACTGAGGACCTGGCCTGCAACCCAGGTATGTGCCCCAGACAGGGAACTGAACTGGCAACCCTTTGGTTTGAGGGCTGGCACTCAATTCACTGAGCCACACCAACCAGGGCAAATTTTTAGTATAAAATTTTGATAATGACTTAAGTGCTGATAAAAGTAATAATTACCAAAAATTAAAAAAATATTGTAACTATTATAATGGCTACATAAAATAGTTATGTTTTCTTGAGTAGACCCTATAAACCATATTTTTAATATTAATATTAATGATCTAATAGCAGTAATTTATTTTTGTCTCTCCACAAAGCCTTTCCATGAATTCGGAATTCCAATGCATCATATTATATTATATATATGGCGTTATATGTATATATATTTATATAATGAATAGAAAATCATTATAAACATGATAAATATTAAACCAACTATCTCAGTAATCACTCCAAATATGAATGGTTTAAATACACCAGAGATCTTTGAAAGGTATACAATAGCAATTATATATTGTCCATAAAAGACTGACTTTAAATATAATGACACATGATGAAAGTAAATATATGGAGAAAAAATATACCAAGATAAGGTTAATGAAAAGAAAGCTGGAAGTGCATATTAATTTGAAAAAAAAAAGAGTATAAATAAAAGATTCTCAGGAATTAAAAAAGGGTCATTATGTAATGAAAAAAAGTTAAGTCTTCAAGAATACATAAAAATTCCAATTCTGTATGCCTTTATACACAGAACTTCAAAATACACGTAGAAAAAAACAATGAAACTGAAAGGAAATATAGATATGTACTCTTAAATCCATTAGTTACATATGTACTCTTTTTATTAATAAAACAAAAGTAATATTTTCAAATAAGTATAAAATGCAGCCAATACATTTTATAAAGCAAGCAATTCCTTTTACACACGTATTATTTGTATTACTTGCATATTTCCTTTACTTGCATATTTCCATTACTTGCATATTTCCATTACTTGCATGTATTACTTGCATATTTACTTGTATTACTTGCATATTTCCATTATGAAACATCATAGATTTGCCCTTTAGTCATTAGTATTTAACAATGTCATAAAAATGACCATAACGGTTGCTAAAACAAAATATTTTACCAATCAATCAATTCTCCAGTTTTACAAGTTTTGATCATAAACGTTATATTCCTAAAATTATGGAGAACCCCAAAGAAATTTTGGAATGTGGTCATATTTATCCATATTGACCATATTGATATTAAAACTAAGGTTTATTTTTTCTTTTTAAAGTATATTTATATTAATTATGTTATTATAGTTGGCCCATATTTTTCTCCCTTTTATCCCACCCTGCCCCATACTGCCCCTCCCACCAGCATTTTCTCCACCCCTTAGTTCATATCTGTAGGTCTTACAAATAAGTTCCTTGGCTTTTCCATATCCTACATTATTTTTAACTTCTCCCTGTCTATTTTGTACCTGCTAATTATGCTTCTTATTCACTGTGACTTTTCTCCCATTCTCCCCCCTTCACCCTACTCGCTGAGAACCCTCTATGTGATCTACATTTCTTTGATTCTGTTCCTGTACTAGTTGTTTACTTAGTTTTTGTTTTTTAAGATCAATTGTTGATAGTTGTTTGTTGCCATTTTACTATTCATAGTTTTCAATCTTCTTTTTCTTAGATAAGTCCCTTTAACATATCATAAAATAAGGGCTTGGTGATGATGAAGTCCTTTAATTTTACCTTATCTGGGAAGCAGTTCTTCTGACCTTCCATTCTAAATGATAGCTTTGCTGGATAGAGTATTCTTGGATGTAGGTCCTTACTTTTCATGACTTTCAATACTTCTTTCCAGCCCCCTCTTGCCTGCAAGGTTTCTTTTGAGAAATCAGCTGACAGTCTGATGGGAACTACTTTGTAGGTATCTGTCCCCTTTTCTCTTGTTGCCTTTAAGATTGTCTCCTTATCTTTGATCTTGGGTAGTGTAATGATGATAGGTCTTGGTTTGTCCTTCTTGGGTCAAGCTTCTTTGGGACTCTCTGAGCTTCCTGGACTTCCTAGAAGTCTATTTACTTCATCAGATTGGGGGAGTTTTGCTTCATTATTTCTTCACATAAGTTTTCAATCTCTTGTTGTTCCTCTTTTCCTTCTGATAACCCTGTGATCAGAATATTGGAATGTTGAATGTTTCCCAGAGGTCACTCAGACTCTTCTCATTTTTTTTTTGAATTATTGTTTCTTCATTCTATGCTGGTTAGATGTTTATTTTGTCCTGTTGTTCCAAATTATTGATTTGACTCCCAGTTTCCTTCCCTCCTCTGTTGGTTCCCTGTATATTTTCCTTTATTTCACTTTGGGTAACCTTCACTTCTTCCTCTATTTTGCAACCATACTCAATATATTCTATGAGTATCTTGATTACCAGTGTTTTGAACTTTGCATCTGATAGGTTGGCTATCATTTCATTGCTTAGTTCTGTTTTTGGAGCTTTGATTTGTTCTTTCATTTAGGCTTTTTTTTTTTTTTTTTTTTTTTTTTTTTTTTTTTTTTTTTTTTTTTTTTTTTTTTTTTTTTTTTTTTTTTTTTTTTTTTTTTTTTTTTTTTTTTTTTTTTTTTTTTTTTTTTTTTTTTTTTTTTTTTTTTTTTTTTTTTTTTTTTTTTTTTTTTTTTTTTTTTTTTTTTTTTTTTTTTTTTTTTTT